>CAJQUW010006414.1:0-12920 GCA_907163375.1 Prostheceraeus crozeri | reverse complement strand
TTAAGTTTTCTCGTTTTAAGTTTTGTTTAATAAAGTTTTGTCTAATAAAGTTATAGAGATTATGATAGATCTTTTGGTTCGGGAGGTATAAACTTTCACGCTACACTAGAGAAGTTTAATTTTTTTATCATTTTCATTATTAATCTTATTAACCTTATTAATCTTATTAATCTTATTAATCTTTTTAGAAACAAAAAAATAAAAATAAACTTAAATTAAAATTTTATTTTAAAAAACACTAATTCAATAATGGATGAATTTATTACTTTAAAAATGAATGAAATGTCTTTAAATAAAAAAAACTTAAATTTAATCATCATCCAAATTTATCTAATAAAGTTTTAGCAGTTATTTGCGGAAGATCAGGATGTGGAAAAACATATCTATTATTTAAAATTTTAACGACTCCAAATTTTTTGGATTATAACAATCTTATAATTTATACAAAAATCTCTTCTAAAAAAATTTTATCATTTTCTTCATTAGAAATTTTATCATCACTAAAAGTTTTACCATCACTAAAGGTTTTACCATCACTAGAAATTTTTCCATCCTGTTTATTCTTATCATCTACTTTTTCTGTCTGTAATTGAAATGATATTTGATTTACTTCATTAGCTATTTGATCAAATTTTTCAATCTCATCTAACGTAATAACATTATCATCACATACTCTTTGAAAGTAGTAATGTAACTTATCATAGACTTCTTTAATATGTAAATGCTTAGTTTTTAATGATTTTCGTTTCTTTGATATTAAAGATTTTTCTAACATTGTAACAAGTGAAGTTGCAAAAACACCCGTACCTGTTAAAGCTGTAGCAACTACTGGAATTACTAAAACACCTGAAGATATAACAATTGTTAAAGTACCTAAACTTATTGTTAAGAATATACCAATTCCCTGTGTTACATTCTTAACTTTAGTCCATCTCTTTCTTAATTTTTTATAATGCTCTAATCTTAATAATAATTGAGATTCCTTATCTTTCATATACCTAACTCTATCTTTGTGTTTTTCTTTATTCATCTTTTCAATGTTCAATTCACTTATTTTTAATTGAGATAACGAAGGATATAGTCTTGAGGTTTCTTACATTTTTGTTTCTTCCATTTTTAAAGAAATATTTTTAGTCACATGATATATTTTAAAAACCTGAAAAATGGATTTAAAAGACGTTTTTAAAAATACTAATTTTCGGTGTCCTGTAACGGTCATGATTTGAGCAAGAAAATGATCATAATCACAAATTTTGAGATTCTTAACTTTTATGATTTTTTCGGTGTCCTGCAACGGTCATGATTTAAGCGGTGAAAATTGTAATTCTCAAATTTTGAGATTCTTAACTTTTATGATTTTTTCAGTGTCCTGCAACGGTCATGATTTTCAAAGTAAAAAATGATCTTAATCTCAAATTTGAGATTCTTAACTTTTATGATTTTTTCGGTGTCCTGCAACGGTCATGATTTTCAAGGTAAAAATTGTAATTCTCAAATTTTGAGATTTTGAAAAATTTGAAAAATTGGGTATTTTTTTTGAATGGACCAAATTCATGAATTTAGACCTTTTTTCAGGTTTTTAAGACCTAAATACATGAATTTATGTCGTTTTTAAAAATACCATTTTTGAAAAAAATGGTATTTTTTGAATGGACCAAATTCATGTATTTAGGTCTTAAAAACCTGAAAAAAGGTCTAAATTCATGAATTTATGTTGTTTTTAAAGATACTATTTTTTTGAATTTTATGGTGTCCTGGAACGGTCTTCTTCCCATTACTCGCATCAGCATTGTTATTCAAATTTTATAAACAATTTTCAATGCAGTGACATGATATTTTCCACAGGAATTCCGCTAAAAAAATATTTCGCTGACAGTCGGAATCATATTGCGCAACTTAACTTGCCGAATACATAACACTAACATGCGGAGCTGCCCAAAAGTAAATTAGCCTCTATAATGAACAGCAGTTAACAATACTATTCGAGGATGACTTTAATTTGAAACATGAATTCTAGACATATTTTAAACCACGTGTTAAGACATGGTTACTTAAAACAGTAATTACATAGGCATGCAAAACCGCATTCAATTAATCCTTGAAATATATTATGCACATGAGATGCAATCAACTTGTAATACATACATTTATATGAGAGCGACATCATACGAACCTTCATCATGTTCGCTCTCATATAACCTCATTCATTCCTCAACAAAGTAATGGAGGCCACATGTAAATTTACTCATGGGGGAATCTTGAAGTTCCGATTGCCCAAGTTACTATGTAGATTTGCACTTCGCAAAAATGCATATTAAGTGAACTGTATTTATAAGAAATTCCGTTTGAGCAATGAATACCGTTCAAAGCCACTCATCCTCACCATGGGCGTGAAAACATTTTTGAGAATTCGCCTTTCGAGGAATTAAGTCATGGATAGACCGCACGATTATTTTGGATAAATCTCATACTCAAAAGCGAAGTTTTCTTGAGCTCGACACCTTCAAAACAGACCCAACAAATAATAAAGAGGTGAATTTGATCAATAATAGCTATTTTCTCTTAATATTTGAAATAATATATTTTTTATATATCATTTTTGTATTTTGTGTCGAACTTCTCGCGGGGTCGAAATATTTGTTGTTTCATCGATGACATGTATACATCAACTGAACAGCTTGTTTTCAAGCAATAAAACAAGTAAACTGAATTAAAGGTGGAAAAATATAAATTTTTTTGAAAGATGATCTTCAGGCATTTTTGTTTAAGCATTTGATACTTCTATACACGGTGGAAAGCATTTGAATCCTTGAATCCATCTGACATACTGATGAATAATTTCTTGAAATACGCTAAGCTCACGAATCACGGAATTGTTCACTTATTTCTAATAATTGAGAGATATCTAAAACTTGACCAAATTGCTAGAGTAGATGGACTCCTATAGACTTAAAGTGCACGTCATCCTTTCTAAAATGTTTTCTTCTTAAAATGAAAAAAGTGTTGTGGATAAATGAAATCTACTACTGGTAGATTACGCTCAGAATCTACTGCAGATTGTAGAGACATCCCCATGGAGGAGTGGAATAAATTATCTTTCTGAGGATTTGCTGCCATGGCATGAAAATTAGCGCAGGTCGATATTTTTATCTTGTCCTTCTGACATGGAATTCTAAATATCTCGGAGTCCATGCCTTCTGGGAGGGCAATACAAACTTTCAACTTTCATAGAAATATTCGCATTATCACTTTGGTCATTTGACATTTGTCATAGATTTAGAAGATAAGCTGTATATTCTATAGGTTTGATCCGTCAAGAACAAGTTTTGTCCCTTCAAGATTGACAATGCTACATCATAGTGCAGTAGTCGAGGAGACTTTGTGTCATTGCCGTTTCAAGTGAATTTTAGCTGGCATGAATGCGTAAACTAACTGCTTTTTAACAATCAACTGCAGCAAAATCGTTTCAAATGAAAAGCAAAACCAACGACAATAATATAGACGCAGCTTTTCCCTATATTTTTCATCTGTTCAGCCCCATGTATTTGAATTGCTTACAGCTGACTAATACGTGCACTTGCTAACATAGATCATGGAAGTAGATAACAGTAAACTTTCTATGGTATTGTTAATTTCTATGTAATAGACATATAAATGATTGTCATTCTTTGACCATCATATCATGCCGTCTTTAATGAAGATTCTCTACGCAACTCGTGCATGAGATTGTTTCATCACAGCATTCGAGCTCCTTAGATTTAAATAGCCTCACCCTACGGGATCGGGCTTGATGTGACCTGATAGGCGGAAATGTAGGAGTTTTTTTAAAAATACTTTAAATTTGCACGACTGTCCCTATGTTCGCACGACTATTTTTTAGCTTTTGCTTTATAAAAGAATAAAATAGCAGCAAAGCTATCCAAATTCTTTTTTGTGGAAGCAGAGAAAATATCCAAAAGTATAAAAGACAAATCTCCGATAGACTTATCAGCTATCACTTCATTCATAAAAATCGTTATTTATATGAGCGGGTCGTCAAATAACTTGCTGTACCGAAATCGTATGCAAGATTACTTCATCATCCCACTTAAAATTTTCTTCTTGAAATACAGTATGATAATGATTTCCGACAATGATGCTGAGATTGTTATTGAATTAAGGTGAAAAGCACGAAGGTTTTATAAAATCCTCAAGGTAATTATGACCTGCACATGCGCTATCTGCTGAAAACACCTCTTGATATCGGTCAGCTGTAGAAGTGGAAGATTGAAATAAGAAAATTCGTAGACTACTTCTCCCTACAAAATTCATCAAATGTCGAACTGCTCGCCCTTTCATTATCCACCGCAGTCGCGAATGCGGTACAGACTTTATAAATGCTGATCGTGCAGATACTTTTTCTTGAACGAATGTCTATGAAATTGGTGTTCCCATGTAGAACCTAGCAATTTGTCTAAATTCCCTTAAGTTGGAAAATCATCAATTCAAATATAAACGATTTTTCAAGAGCAACTTTATCGCTGATTCATTTTAATAGAATGAATTTACTACCCACATAATTCTTTGGATTCGAGAACCAAAAATTGCTTGAAATCAATCCTTGAAAAATCCTTGTACTTTTCAAAGCTGTTCCTCAGGGAAGTTTGATATACTTTGAGGCTTGTGCGGCAGAGCATTCATGCACACTCTTTCGCAATTGAACATGATTCAGTATTGAGAGTTGAGATTGCAAACTTGGAGCACACCCGATCCTTCCTTTCACCCTGAAAGAATGTTGAAATGCTGTCATTGAAAATATATATATCATGGTGTTTGCAAGAATACGTATAATTTAGTATTAGAGTGAAGCCAAAAAATGCTAGTATCCTCTCCGCAGCTGTGCCAAATCAATCGATTACGAGGTAATTGCTCACAAAACTATACTGCATGCATAAACAGACACAGGGGAGTAGGCCTATATGAAATCACATACCTGAAAATTTACCTGCGAGAATATACATCGTAGTAACTGTAGAAAATGATACTTCAGTGAAAAATAGGTCATTTTTAAGATTGATTGATACTTCACTTCCTACTGATTTAATCTCAGTATTACTTTTTAGATTTTATTACCAACAGTTCCGTATTTTCAAAATTAGCAATCCATGCATGCAACATCGAGACGTTGCGCTTGGCAGCATACATTCTTTCTTATTATGTATGTTTATTGTGTAAAAAGCGAATCATTAGACTATTCAAACCCCTCTTATATTTATAGAGATAGCAAGGAGACTGCTCTACAAAAATTTCTTTCAATTTTTTTAAATATAAAAATTGATTTTTGTTGACTTCATAATTATCAATGGTTTATTTGCTTAATAGCTCCGATGAAATTATGGTTATCGTTGATCTGATATTTTAAAATGTAGACCTAAATCTGTGTGGAACACCTGACTGACCCGTTTCCTTGATTAAAAATATAAGCTCAAAATTTCACGACCACAAAGTGTAATTTTCATCAAAGTATTAGAGACATAAAATAGTTTGGCACTGGGTCCCCCCGATCAAAATCGGTATTATCCACTCAAAGGTGGGGGTGTCATCAGGCGCCACCTGACTCCTTGTCGCCCAGTTCCTAAAGCAAAATAATTTAACAAATATTTGCCTTGTAGAGGATGGGTGTTGGTTAAGGAAACCTGATGTCGGGCACATTAATTTGTCTTGGCTTGAAGCAGTTATCAAAGAGTTGATTTGTCCATAAGATGACACCTTAGCGAAGTTTTTTTAATAACACTCATATACAGTGATTCAATAGGTACCTTCAGTTTTGTCAGGCGACAAAAAAGGAAAACGAAAGGAATTCATAAAGTTTTAATACATTGACGGTTGTCCTTGATAAGAAAAATAATTTCTGAATACAACATAGAAGCAGCAATTCAATGGGTAAAGTCATGTGACAATGAAGTTGTTATTTTCACAAGTGCCACAAATATATTGAAACAAGTCCTGCCGTTTGTGCCGTCTCGAGAAATGACGGAAGACATACTATTGAGGACATTCGTGGCGTACATGATGAATGTCATGCTGGAGAGACAGGAACAACACATTTTGTGAAAACGAATTTTCCAAATATGATTGTACCTGCAAAGGATGTAAAGTCAGATATTGCTAATTGTAAAGTTTGCTCTCGCATAGTTCCAAAACCTCATAAACGGACTCATGGCCATGCTGATGTTGAATGAATCTGGATTGACGCTAATCATTTCGAAGGTAACATTTACCTAACATTAATTGATTGCAGTCCTAGCACATTCGCGATATGGAGATAATTAGAAGCCGAACAGACGTCACTATTCAAAATTTAGAACAAATTGTTTTAGAGAGAAGCAGTCCATCTGAAATCCTGTTGGACCTACGTACCTCAAGTCAGAAGAATTCAAGTCATTTTGTCAGTCATGGGACATTAGACTTGTCTTTCGTTGTGCTCATCGCCCTTCTGGCAATGGAATCGTAGAACGGCATCATCGTACAATAAAGAAAATGGCCGCTAGAACTGAGAAAGATTTTCTCCGAATGGTGTGACACTACATGGTCCCGATGCATGAAACGAAACAAACTCCAAGCAACAAAATATTCTTATACAACTGGCATTATCCTCTAACAGAAATTGTTTGTGAAGATAAACATGTCGAAAATGACTTGTGGGGGTGTCATCAGGAGCCACCTGACTCCTTGTCGCCCAGTTCCTAAAGCAAAATAATTTAACAAACATTTGCCTTTGATTTGAAAATGATCAGTAATGTCCTGAATGTAGTAATTGCTATCATTCAGATGACAATGAAATGCCACTTTTGTTCAGAGATGAAACTGTACTTCAAATTTTCAAAAGCATCGATTATATTTGAATCTGAATAAAAGCAGAACAATTATCTACTTAACTATGGAAATCTCATTTTTTATAATTGATGAATGCTTTGAATTTGTGTGGCGAGCTCCAAGAGAAGTTCGTCAATCACACAAATATAGAATGGGAGGATGAATTAGAAGGGCAAAATGAACATTACATAACATGCCGACTAGTAGCGATAATGTTCGTCAACGATCACCAATCTGGAGTGAATGTTTGAAGAATCAGTTGATGTACCTATCGCTTGAATTTCTGAGGAACCTGGAAGTTATTTGAGTAACCGTGCATCTATGAAGTATTCTAATGTTTCAATTTAAATATCGACTTACTGAATATTTGAGCATTTCTTTCGCAATTCACAGGAGTTGTCGGCAGTCAACTGAACTACTGAGATCCTTCCATTGATGATCTCTGAAAGACTAATGCTGTATTTTAGGTGAGGTCGCTTTTAGACAAAGCATTAATTTTCAATTATTCAATACGTGCATCATAATTCAGGAGTCATACACGAGTCAATTCAGATATCTTCCAAATAGTCGTAAGGCTTAGTTAGAATTGACTATTACATTGAAAGGTAACTTGATAAAAATCCTATTCAATGACACAGAAAAGAATTTTTGAGAAATTAATTTTCTTCAATCTGTGTCCATAAAACTGCTCGGTAACGGAATTTCAAAAAGGTAACATCACTTTTACAAGTATGTAGCACATGTCTCATAACATTTTGTTCCATTATGAAAATGTGCATATGTGAAATGCCATATCGTTTTAGGGTTTGTAGACAATGCTATCACCAAATATTGTCCTAGTTGTGATAACTATTCCATTAACGAAATAAAAAAATAGTTGGTGCTACATGGTAACGGAATTTCAAATGTTCATTACGTCCTATACCGGGATATAACTTCCCTTTGCTTATTTCTATCCTTACTCCTTATTACCACACCCATTTGACTTTCAAACCACATCACAGCCCATAATTACATCATAGCTGCATGCATGAATAGAAATGTTCCAGGGATTCCCAGCACTCGAGAATTCGTGGAAAACAATCGAAGATGTTGATGATATCATTTTTTCATTTCATGTTGTCCAATGGTGGAACAAAAATGAATTCATTTCTCTTACAGCAACCTATGAAATTATGATCATAGTATTATTGTCAGCATAATCAACTTTCTAAGCTTATTTAGGTAGCACACTAGGCCTACAGATCAAGGCAAGGATGTATCAAATAGTCAAATAGACATTCAACTTGAGAAAATAATCTATTTCACATGAATACACTTGTGATAAATGCATGGGCTTATACACTGGACACTTGCCCAAACTGAATTAATGGGTGTTCAAAAAGCATCTCTTTTATTTCCCCCCCCCACTCACAGCTCTTTTGGGCTATATTTGAAACATTTGAGATTTAAACGGCTTGATGAATGAATCACAATCGTAACTAAGTTTGTTGACATGAATCTCGAGAGCATTCAACATGACTGCAGGATGTAGCTACAGGTGTTAGCGTGGTCATGCAAAAACGTGGTTCTTCTTCACAGTCGATGTTTCTGTGAAAGTGGACATTGGTCCTCATGTTAAGGGTGCAGATGCGGATCGAATGTACTGTATGCAGTAGAAATAGAGACAACAGCTAAAAATTTGAACTTGACTTAAACACAAATCCTACCTAGATCTTCACCGTTTTGTGCATTTAATGTTGGACTAAGGAGTATATGTGCCTACACAGTCATCAATATTTGCCAAGCTAAGTGTAACAATGAGGTAGTAGTTAATTTGATGGGATTAATTAACATTCATGAGAAATGTGAGGGAGATCTGAAGATTCCCACCTCACCCTGCACATTTATCTCAATCTTGAAATCTGTAAATCATGTATTTCCACCGATGACTAACGTCAGAAATTATTCAGTAGTAGGCTGTGTACCTACGTTACGTTTAGTCACACAGCATCCTTAATCCTATAAGTAATCATAGTAACACAGACAATGCATCCTTAATCATAGAGTTATGTCATTTATATTCATCTGTTTTTATTTTTGCCTCAAATAATTTAATCATTTTGCTTTTTCAAATCAACAAAAGTATTGATCAGTAGGCCTATATCCAGATGATAGCTATTGTTTTGCAATCTCAACCAAGAATGAAATTATATGTTTTGATAATAAACGAAAATGCTCGTACAAAGATAGCATGGCAAATAGGTATTGTAATCGAGGTAGAAACCAGCGTAAGAGAAGCTTTTATGTGATTGTACATGCATGACTTGATGAACATTTGAAATTCCGTTACTTTGTTTAACAATGAAAAACATCAAAATTTTCGATAGCTGAATATACAAAGTGTTAATATGCATCAAAATGCTTTCTTTCTGATGAAATTCAGTTACTCACACAAAAATGATTTTTGAGTGACAACAAAAACATGGAAAATTTGGTAACGGAATTTCAACTGCATTGGCTTAATTCACCTAGAAAAATGGGGTTCAAAGATTTTATGACTATGTCACCTGTCGCAAAATTACTAAGCATCACCAATTGATTATACATCCACAGAGAATTGGATTCCCACACATCAACACTAATGAAAAAAAGAGCTTGAATATTAGAATTGACAAGTGACAAACGCGACGTCAAAAACTTATTTTTTCGCCAAACTATTAACATTGACTACTATTGAACCACAGAAGATAGGACAAAAATGAGACATGTTCTAGGAAACTAGAGAATCAGAGATTTTCAGAAGTGTGAAGGACAAAACATAACCTGAATTTCATTTTCACTCGAAATGTTGACTTTCGCGTGGCCAAGCCCATTAGTAACCGCCTTGCCGATGTTTTATCTGTTGTTCATAAAAGAGCGCACAAACTGATCATGTTTGACAATGTCAATGCTTCCTGCAATTGTCCTCTGGATTTTGTTACCGTTCGTCTGCAGACACAGAGCTTGCAACTCTCTGGAAATTCCAAAAAACCAGACCATCTCCTACATGGTTTGATAGCCAACCTAACCGCATGCCGAGGACTTCCAAATTCTACTCCGAGTTAGCGCATATTTTTGTGAGCTACATGTCCTTCATCCCATGCATGATTCATCAAACAAATTCTTTGTGAGATTAGTTAATTTTACGCTTACTTTTGTAGTCTAAATGCATATCTCGAAAATGTGTACATATTGAAAATGCTAAAAACATGTATGACTTCCATTCTGTTGTCAATAAACACAACTACTAACTACTAAGTAGCCTAGTTTATGCTACAATGCTTATGTACTGCGGGTAAACTAGTGTTTGTAGCAGTTCGGAATCGGAGTCATATCATGTTGATAGGAGTCAGATTCCAAACAAATGACAAGACTTTTGACCGACTATGTGGCAATGGACATTTACGGCATCATTGGTTTATGGTGAAAATTCACATTGTCAGCAAATAAATTTTCTGTCATTTTCAACATTTGGTCAACCATATTCACTGTATTTGTCAAAAAATAAGTGCAATGCAAATCCCAAAGAGTGAATTAAAAAATGGACAATTCTTCCCTAGGCTACTATCCTACCACATTGCATGGAGAGATGCTGAAAAACCTACAAAATCCCACCCCAAATATTTGTCTTGAATTATCCAAACACTACAGCACATATCGTGACCAATTGAAAACATGCGACACTATGATAAGGTAAACGTAAACCTAGGGAGTTTGTAACTGTAGGCCAACGCTGATTAAGGAAATATGGATAGAAACATGTCAATCATGGATATAAGCATGAAAGAAATACCGGTACCATGTTGCATAATAAAATAACATGTCTGTTCTTAAGTGCATATAGTGTGGGAATGATTGATGGTGTCATTAAAAATGACAGCAGACAGGCCTTAATAGAGAACATCATGGAAAATCGGATGATAGACCGAAGTGAAAATGATCTCCGAATTTTATATACGTTGCCTTTGAGGCAAAGCAACAAAATATTTCGCAAGATTGCATGGTCAGGACAGTCCCCCCGGCTATTACTAAAACACACCGAGGGCCAAAATGAAAATTGCTAAAATACACCGAACCCCAAAATATCACATAAGGAGGCATTTTCAGGTCAAATAACCGATATAAATGGAAAGAGCGTGCTAAATAACCCTCTGAAGCACACTGACATCAACATCAACAGCTGACTCCTAGGAGAAATATAATAATGAAAAAAAGTTGATTAAATAAATCCACCGATAGCCATAACTTTCAGATTATAGAGTATCTCGCCACAAAACTCGGCCCACACCTGCTCAGGATCATTATCAAGAGCGCTTCAAAACACAACAGCCAACGGGCAACTCTGGACGGAGAACCAGGCCTCCCAGTAAAAGTACTTGGTCGGCTGGATTCATCACTCGAGGTCGTTCCACCTTCGGATCTACATATGAAAATGACAGTTACACCGAGGGCCAAAACTTTGTCAATACTGCATCAATCTCAACCAAACTTGGCCCACACCTTCTCAGGATCATTATCAAGAGCGCTTCAGAACACAACAGCCAACGGGCAACTCTGGACAGAGATACAACTCACGTAATTATCACATGTTTTTCACCAATTTTACAGAACATTTTTTTCGGCAACATCACTTTACACCGAGGGCCAAAACTTTGTCAATATTGCCTCAATCTCAACCAACCTAGGCCCACACCTGCTCAGGATCATTATCAAGAGCGCTTCACAACACATCAGCCAACGGGCAACTCTGGACGGAGAACCAGGCCTCCCAGTAAAAGTACTTGGTCGGCTGGATTCATCACTCGAGGTCGTTCCACCTTCGGATCTACATATGAAAATGACAGTTACACCGAGGGCCAAAACTTTGTCAATACTGCATCAATCTCAACCAAACTTGGCCCACACCTTCTCAGGATCATTATCAAGAGCGCTTCAGAACACAACAGCCAACGGGCAACTCTGGACAGAGATACAACTCACGTAAATTATCACATGTTTTCACCAATTTTACAGAACATTTTTTTCGCAACATCACTTTACACCGAGGGCCAAAACTTTGTCAATATTGCCTCAATCTCAACCAAACTTGGCCCACACCTGCTCAGGATCATTATCAAGAGCGCTTCAAAACACAACAGCCAACGGGCAACTCTGGACGGAGAACCAGGCCTCCCAGTAAAAGTACTTGGTCGGCTGGATTCATCACTCGAGGTCGTTCCACCTTCGGATCTACATATGAAAATGACAGTTACACCGAGGGCCAAAACTTTGTCAATACTGCATCAATCTCAACCAAACTTGGCCCACACCTTCTCAGGATCATTATCTAGAGCGCTTCAGAACACAACAGCCAACGGGCAACTCTGGACAGAGATACAACTCACGTAATTATCACATGTTTTTCTCCAATTTTACAGAAACCAGGGGTTTTTTCGCAACATCACTTTTACACCGAGGGCCAAAACTTTGTCAATATTGCCCTCAATCTCAAACCAACTTGGCCCACACCTGCTCAGGATCATTATCAAAGAGCGCTTCAAAACACAAACCAGCCAACGGGCAACTCTGGACGGAGAACCAGGCATCCCAGGTAAAAGTACTTGGTCGCTGGATTCATCACTCGAGGTCGTTCCACCTTGGATCTACATATGAAAATGACAGGTTTACACCGAGGGCCAAAACTTTGTCAATACTGCATCAATCTCTACCAAAACTTGGCCCACACCTTTCTCAGGATCATATCAAGAGGCGCTTCAGAACACTCAAACAGCCCAACGGGCAAATCCGCTGGTCAGAGATACCAATCTCAACGTATATATCACATGTTTCTCAACCCATCACCAATTTTACAGAACATGACTGTGTCGCACAGCACTGTACCCCGAGGGCCCAAAACCTTGTTCCGAATATTGCCCTCAATCTCAACCAAACTTGGCCCACACCTGCTCAGGATCATTATAAAGATAGCTTCAAAACACAACAGCCAACGGGCAACTTCGGACGGAGAACCAGGCCTCCCAGTAAAAGTACTTGGTCGGCTGGAT
>CAJQUW010006413.1:0-191019 GCA_907163375.1 Prostheceraeus crozeri | reverse complement strand
AAGCCCTAGTACCTTCGGTTTGATTATGATAAATTTGTTTAATTATTAAGTATTTCACTTACACCATTTATTAATGGTTTTATATCATTATATGTTTTTTTGGCTTCATCAAATGTAGATTTAGCATCAGAAAATGTAGATTTAACATCAGTTATTATTGGTGTTGCTTTTCTTAAACCGTTTCTAACATCATTGATTGCAATTTTCAAATAGTTTAATGTTTCATTATCTTGTAATCTTTTTGGTATTGGTATACCAAATTTTGCATTTAAATAATGATCAAAATAAAAATAAAATGTATCAGGAATAATTTTTAGTGGTACTTTTGCTTCAGACTCTAAAAAGATAATTATTTGTTCTATAACTTGATTTGATAAATGTTTTGCATTTGCATATATTCTAATATCAAAATCTTGAGAGTTATTATAGATTTCATGTTCGGTATCTACTAATATATTTAAATCTTTATCATATACTTGCATATGTTCACTTATGGTGTCAACACGTATTATTCCATATTTATGATGTGTATAATATGATAAAGGCATATTCATTTTATAATTTTTATTAATATCATTAAAGAATGCTGCATTATTTTGTGTAGTTGTAAAAAATGTTTGAATGTTTTCTCTAATCTTATTATCTACATCACAAGCTTTATGAGCTAATACAACTATTTGAATATTTTGATGTCTTCCTTTTGTAAATATTTCTGACATATTTTTTTGTTTTGATAAACTTGCAACATCATCTAAAATTAATAAAGATTTATTTTCAGGTGTACCAGCAAAACTTTCCATATCTTGTAACTCATCTAATTGTTTATCATTATAGACGTTTGTAAAAGTTGGCCATTCAGAAGTATGCATACAAAAAATATGTACTTTTGTTTCATCCTTATAATATTGGTTTATATATTTTTTAATAAACGTAGTCTTACCACTTCCAGTTTTACCGTAAACAATGAAATGTAAATTTTCTTGATACATTTTACCTTGTTTAATATTTTTATTATTAGTTTTATCCTTAATCTTATCCTCCTCAGTCTTCCATCCTTTAAAAGTTTTTATTTCTTGTTTATAAAAATTTATTCTCTTTTGTTCCTCTGTTAGAAAGTAACCCCATTGATTTCCAATACATATAACAAGATGATAAATAAAAAATATTAAAATACATGCTAACAATATTTTTATACAATGAAATTTTAAAAAATTCCAAAGACGTGTAAGATCTGATTGTGGTATTTTTTTATTAAGAGATGAATTAGGGGGTAGTGTCTCTAAATATTTTTTATCTATATTATTATATATATTTTTATCTATATTATTATATATATTTTTATCTATATTATTATTATATTTAGTATTATATATAGGATTTTCTACAATATTATTAATATCTTTGAGATTCGGATCTTGAGGGGTTAGTGTATCTTGAAACTCAGTGTTATTCATATAATTATTTATTATTTCGTTTATTGCATTAAGAGATTTATGACGACTTAGATTACTTTTATTACTTTTATTACTTTTAATTATAACCGGTGAATATAAATCTTCCAAATTTTCGTTTTTATTCATTTAATATTTTTAAAATAAAAATTTAGGAATTATTATTTTTTAATTCCGGACTCGCATTCTTACACTCTTATGAGTGTTTTTAACCTCTGTAGAACCTCCGGAATGTGTCGGACTTTTTGTTCCTATACTCAAAAGAAGTATGTTCCGAACCTCTCCTCTCTTCCGGAATGCTTAAGAATATTTTAATAAAATAATATTTTATTTTTATTAGGAAAAATTTTATTTTTTATAATTTATGTATTTTTATAATTTATGTATTTTTTATAATCAGAAAAAATTTTATTTTTATTGTTTAAAAATGATGTTACCAAATGTTGGTGGAGGTGCATATATCCCGAATAATCGTGAATTAGAAATAGAAATAGAAAATTATATCATGAAAACTGGAGACGTTTTATCTGGTCCATTACATCTTTCTATTCTTCCACAACAAAATACAGAGTTAACAAATAAACAATATGTTGATACACAAATCAATGACTTAAAGGAAAAATATATAAACGATGTTATGGTTCCGCTGATGAACGAATTAAAGTTGCTTAAACTTAATGACAAATCATTAAACGAAAAATTATTAAAACTTGATAAAAAGGATAGAGAGCTAGAAGCAGATATAGCAAAACTTTTTAAAAAGATTTCTGAACAATCAAAAATTTTAATATTACTTTCTATAAATTTAAAATCTGCAGTCATTAAAAATAAACATCAGATAAAAATGTTAAAAGAACAATTAGAAGATGAAATAGAAAAACTACCTGAAAGAATTAAAAAAAATTTAAAACAGTTACAAACTACATTCCAAAAAAGTGTTGATGAATTGAGTTCTAAAATTACTCAACAAATGAAAAAGATGAATAGAATAATAAATGAAGTAAACTCACTTAATGAAAAAGTTGATAAAATGAAAACTCTTAAAATCAATTTAGAAAATGAATTAAAGAAAAATTTACAAGAAAACTCTAAAGAAAATAAAGAACAGTTAGATGCTGTTAAAAGACAATTAGATGTTCTTAAAATTAAGTTAAATGCTCTTAAAACGGCGTTGAAGATTAATCAGCAGAAAATGCAAGTTAATAGAAGAGAAATTAAAGTACATCACACGCTACTTGACGCAATAGATAAAGTGCAACAGGCAATTAATAAAGTTATCTCGAAGTTGTTAGATATTCATAAACGTAAATCTTAAACGAGTATTGTAAATATTAATTTAAATATTTTTTACCTATAAAAAATAAGAATCATAAAAAATATAAATATAATTTAAAAAATACAAAAATATAAATATAATTTTAAAAATATAAAAGTATATAAAAGTATATAATTTTAAAAAATGGATAAAATTAGAGCTAATAATTTTAAAAGAATTAAACAATTAGAAGAGTTAATAAAAGAAAGAAATATTATGAAAGAAAATCATAGAATAAAAAGAATGATTGATGCAGGTTTGGTTCCTGATAAAGTTAAACCAAAAACGCAATCTGCAAAAGTTAAGAACAAAAAATAAACATTTTTTATAATTTATATTTTTCCCAAAAAGTCAAATTTATTCCTAAAAAATGCCTATAATTTATAAACACAATCTTAAACAATTTGCTTCAAATCAAAGAATTGCTCATGAACCACGTATGAATCCTGTTTATCATTATGATAATAGAGAAACAGTCGGAACAGAAAAGTTCCTAGGCACCGCAGGTGCCGTCCAAAAAGAAGGGGATGGCATCTTTTCTGGTATTGGTAGTATCGTTAACTTAATTAAAAATAATAAAGATTTGATTACATCTGCTGCAAAAGGAGCAGCTGCTATAGGTAGTACAGCTAGTGCAATATCAAATGCTGTCAAGTCTCAAAACGAATTAAAACAACTAGAAGCTATTCGTAAACTCAAGAATGATTCTGAAGAACTAAAAAAATTAAAAAAACTTTCAGATGAAACAAAAAACAAAATTGCTAACATTGCTGTTGGGGAAACCTTGAGGAGCGGAGCTCCGTCTGATAGTAAACATAATGAAAAAACAATTGAAGAAATAAGAGGTAATGGCATTCATAGCGGAGCTGGTCTAGCAAAATTCTAAAATTATATTTAGTAAAATTCTAAAATTATATTTAGTAAAATTCTAAAATTATATTTAGTAAAATTCTAAAATTATATTTAATAAAAATTTTTTTTCTATCTGTGAGAAAAACAAAAAGTCAAATTATTTCTTATAAAAATGTCTTCGCTTATCGAAAATAAATTTAGATTAGATGATCCTCCGTTCACCAGTTACAATCAAAAAAAGAATGACTATATAAGAATTGCTATGAATCCCGGATCTTCCAGTAGAGTAAACACTGGAGGAGATTTAATCTTTGAAGTTGATAATCAGCAGAGTTATTTATATTTACCTGATTCATTTTTACACTGCGAATATTCTTTATATAGTGATGCTAATTTTACAACACCATTACCAGATACCGATAATATTACACTAGAGAATAATTTTTTCCCAAGTTTATTTACACAAATGCGTTTAGATGTTGCAACTCAAAATATAGAAACAATAAGTGATTCTCCAGGTGTAATTGATACAATGCTTAGATTTATAACAATTGGTGAAAATAATAAAAAGTATGAAATCGAAGGTTGGTTTCCTGATACTAATGATGGTATAATTGTTGATGATTTAACTCACGCCGGAACAGATGCCGCAGGAATTGCGAAAGATGTAGAAAATATTGCAAAACATTTAAATAAAACAAATAATGATGCATATAAAGAAAGACGTGAATTTAACAAAAAAAGTAAACAGACAGTTAATTGGCCATTGTCTCCATTATTCGGTTATTTAGATTATGATAAAATATCATATCAATTAAAATTTAAATTAATAATTCATCGTACAGCAAATAATGAATTAATCTTTTTTGGTAAGACTGGGAAAAAAGCATATTTAAAAATTGATAGACTTGAATGGTGGATTAAGCATATTACTCCTAGTTTAGAGGTTGAAACAGCTATTGCAAAAAGATTAAATACTAACAAACCAATTCCAGTTAATTTTCTAAAGAGAACTGCTAGTTCAGTAACTTTTTCCGAACAAAGATTTAACTGGCATTTTACTAGAACTGCGAATACTCCAAGATATTTATTACTAACATTTCAAAGAAATAATTCTCCAAGTTTTGATAAGAACAATAATATCTTCCATATTAATACAATTCGAAGTTTACAAGTTTCATTAAATCAAACCCGATATCCAATTGATCCATTAAGATTCGATGATACCAATAATCAATTTATGGAAGGATATGATTCTTATAGAAATCTTTGTATAGAATTTGGAGTTGAACCACAATTAACTCCTGGAGATTGGAGACATTTATATCCAATTTTCTGTTTCGATTTAAGTGCACAATCTGAAGATATTATTAAAAATGGTTGTGATGTAACAATTAATATTGAAAAGAAAGATTCCACAACTTCATTGATGGCTTATGGTTTATTGCTAGAAGATGCAAAATATTCTATTGAAATTCTTAATGGAAAGATGGTTAGGATCGGCTAAAGCGCTAAAGCCAGAGGAGCTTTGCTCCGATAGGTTAATTAAAATTTTTTCATAACTAGAATAGATTAAAATTTTTGGTAACTTAAAATTTTTTCATAACTAGAATAGATTTAAATTTTTGATAACTTAAAATTTTTTTATTAAAAATGTCGCAAGCGAAAAGTAATATTAATAATAAAACTGTTGAATTAAAATTACGTAATATTGTTGACAAAAATACCCTAAAACTATTACTATTAATAAAAAAAAGTATTACATAAGTAAACCAATGATAGAGAATATTCAATTACAAGAAGAAAAGAATGGCGGGATTCTCCCATTAATTCCACTAATAATAGGAGGCATAGCAGCTGCAGGAAGTGTTGCAGGTGGGACAGCTGGTATTGTCCAAGCAGTAAATAAAAATAAATCAGAGAAGGCAGCATTAGAAGAACAAAAACGTCATAATAGAGAGTTAGAGAAAGTTGCTAGAGGAGAAGGAATAGTAGATAATTTTATCAGTAAATTAAAATTAGTTGATGAAGGAAAACGAGTTCTTAAAAATATTCTCCACAATGTTGATGATTTAATTGAAATTAAAGAAACTAAAGATGGTTCTGGAATATATCTAAGTCCTAGTATGATAAGGTAATAACCTCAGGACCTTTGGTTCTTTTCGGTAAAACAATTTTTTTGTTTTATCTTCTTAATTTTTTTTATCTTTTAAAATGAATACTAAAAATTCCGAAAATTTAATTAAATTAAAAATTTCTAATTTAGATTTATTGAATTATCTATTAAACAAAAATAAAAACTCAAACTGTCAGCATATTGGAGGTGACATACAAAAAACATTAGAAAACTTTCCTGGATTTATTTGGAGTAAATATTCGAAAGAAAAACATCTTCCTGGTCATTCATATACTGGGCCAGGAACTCGATTAGATATAAGACTAGATGAGAATAATAATCCGAAACCAGGTGAAGAACCGATAAATAGAGTAGATGCCGCAGCTTACAGGCATGATTTAGCTTATCAAAATCATGATCTAAGTTCTCGTCATGCAGCTGATAAGAAGATGATTCAAGAATTAGATAGTATTCAAAACCCTACATTTAGAGAAAAAATTGAAAGAATGTTTGTTAAGAAAGCTTTACAAGCTAAAATATTATTCGGTCAGGGTTTAAATGAAACGACAGCAAAGCTGTCTGAGAGCAACGCTCGAAATCATAATTCAGACGTTTATGCATCTGAAATTCATAAAGAATATAGAAAGCCTAAATATTTATTAAAAGTAAAAGTATTTAATAAAGATGATATTTGGAGTGCTGATCTTATTCATATGCCGAATGAAAGGGACCGAACCGAAGGTTCTAAGACAAAGTCTGACTACAAATACGCATTGACAGTTATAGATTTATATACACGATACGCTTGGGTAAAACCTTTAAAAAATAAAAGTGGTCTATCAGTTAAATATGCGTTTGAAGAAATCTTTAAAGAAAGTAATAGAAAGCCAAGGAAATTGTTTGTTGATAAAGGGTCGGAATTTTATAACCGAAACGTTCAGCCACTATTTGAAACTGTTTATTCAACTGAAAACGCAGGAAAAGCTATAGTGATAGAAAGATTCAATCGGACGTTAAAAAATAAAATTTTCAAGAAATTTACTCAGCAAGGAAATCAGAAATGGTTGAGGATATTACCAGGAGTTGTAGAAGAGTACAATAATAAAGTTCATTCAGGTATTGAAGAAACCCCAAAGAATGCTTCTGACGACCCTGATTTGATACGAAAGAAAATATTCGAGAATAATAATTCGAATGAGAGTAATCCGAATTTGCAGAAACTTAAGCCGAAATTTAAAATTGGAGATAGAGTTAGAATATTTAAATATAAGAACAAATTTGAAAAAGGCTTTGTTGGCTATTGGACTAAAGAAATATTTGAAGTTTGCAAAATAAATAAAACTTATCCGATTACTTATGAAATTAAAGATTTAGATAATGAGAATATCAGAGGCCGTTTTTATCAAAATGAATTACAGAAAACAGAGCTTTAACCTCTAGGTGGCGCTTTAGCTAGCTTCGCTTGAGTTATAGATTGTTTAACTCTAACATAATATCTAGAAATGGTACTCCTTTTTGTAATTTAAATAAAACATAAAGACATAATTGTCCACAATAAGTAGTGCCTGGTGTTTGAATTTGAAACGTATTGTATGTTCCCGTTCCAAGTAATTCTTTTACTTCATTTGTAGGTGGAAGTCCGTATGAGTCGAACCAATAGTTCTCAGCCTCCGGGCGGTCAAAATAATAATTATCTCCGTTTTTACTAAAGATACCTGCTGACCAATGTACGCCGTTTTGGTCTGAAGTGTGAAGATTCGTTATGAAATTTACAATTATTGATGGAACTTTGTTCCGGGAACTGAAGGTTCCTGTTGGCCTATTTTTTAGGAATTGTAATTCGTTTCTCATTAGAAACATGAAAATTCTTTATTCCTAATTGATTTGCGATTTTCTTTAGGTCGAAATTCGTTGTCGTTTGTGTTCCATATAATTTAAAAACTCATTTATGTTGCTCATTTTATAATAAAAAAAATTTCTTAAGGGACCCCTAGAAGACAGAAGGGAGGGGGTATTGATTTAAAACTGTTCTCTAATGATGTCTTTCCTTACTACTTATTCGATTTTGAAATGATTATATTATAATTATCGGAGCGAAGCTCCTCTGGCTTTAGCCGATTCTAATCTATATTGTTTTATATATTTCAATTTTCTTCATGAACTTTATTTGTAAAATATGTTTCATCGTTAAAATGATTGTTTAAAATTGTCATAACAACTATCCCGCATGTCGCCGTCTATGCGTTCTAAATTTAGAAGAAGAATTTTATTGTCATTTGCTTTTATTGTCAATGCACTCTTATGTGCTTAATCTATTCATGTCTTCACAATGGGAAGTACTTTACTACCCGTATGTGTTTGGCAAACGCTAAATGAATTTTGCAAATCGATTTCTAAAACTGAATTTGAAAATAGACTTTGCAAATGGATTTTGAAAATAGATTTTGAAAACAGATTCTGAAAATAATTTACGTAGGGGTAAATTGAAATGTCAAAACTTTACGCACGCGTAAGTTGAAATGTCAAAAGTTTACCGATGGGTAAATTGAAATGACAAGATATAGCATGATAATTTTAGGGGAAAGCTGCTAGACGTTTCTCTCTCTTCAATCTCTGTCTCTCTCTTCAATCTCTGTCTCTCTTCAATTATCAGGCAGTGTACGGGTTCATTGAATAATTTTGAGTTTATGAGTTACAATGATCTTCTAGTTCACACAATTAGTACTTTAAATAATGTTGAGCATACAATAACGAAGAATGACTAAGTAATAATTGCGTCTTCTTAATTTATCATAGTGCTCTAATCTTAATAATAATTGAGAACTATTTCACTTATTTTTAATTGAGATAACGAAGGATATATTCTTGAGGTTTCATCCATTTCTGAAGTTCCTTCCATTTTTGTTCCTTCCATTTTTAAAGAAATATTTTTAACGGCGAAGCCCTGGAAGACATCTCCGATGTCCCGCTAGTCACATGATATATTTTAAAAACCTGAAAGATGGATAAAATTCATGAATTTGAAATTCTCAACTTTTATGATTTTCGGTGTCCTAGAACGGTCATGATTTTGGCGGGGGGTGAAAAATGTCATAATCACAAATTTGAGATTCTTAACTTTTATGATTTTTTCGGTGTCCGGGTTTTCGGTGTCCTAGAACGGTCATGATTTAAGCAATGAAAAATGTCATAATCACAAATTTGAGATTCTTAACTTTTATGATTTTCGGTGTCCTGGAACGGTCATGATTTAAGCAATGAAAAATGTCATAATCACAAATTTGAGATTTTGAAAAATTTGAAAATTGTGTATTTTTAAAAACGCCCAAATCGGAGCGAAGCTCCTCTGGCTTTAGCGCTTTAGCCGATTTATGAATTTAGGTCTTCATAACCTGAAAAAGGGTTCAAATTCATGAATCGGCTTAAGCCAGAGGAGCTTCGCTCCGATTTATGTCGTTTTTAAAAATACCATTTTTTGAAAAAATGGTACTTTTTGAATGAACCAAATTCATGAATTTAGGTCTTAAAAACCTGAAAAAGGGTCTAAATTCATAAATTTATGTCGTTTTTAAAAGTACTAATTTTTTTGATTTTATGGTGTCCTGGAACGGTCTTTTACCCATTACTTTTATCTCAGAGTGGCATCGTTGCGATTCTGCTCATGGATTCCATTGAACGAGGGCATTACTTTAACTTTCTTCATCGATCCCGTTATTCAGACGATATGTTAACGATTGCTTCTTTGCCGTAAAAACTCGAGGTGAAGCAACTGAAGAATTAAATATTATGAACAAGCAACATCCCACAATAATATTTGAAATTGAATTCCCTAATGACGAGAAAACTCTCAGCTTGTTGGACTTCACTGTCACAATGAATCATGGAAATGAACATAAATTCGAATTTTTCAAAAAAGAAGCAAAGATAGACTTATTTGTACATTATGACTCTAGCATACCACTCATCCAAAATCGATTATATCCAAAATGAAAGAGAAGGAATCAAGCACTTCTCAGGTTGACTCTCGTAAACATGAAAACAGATTCAAAGAAACACTCAAGGCTATTGGCTATCCTGATACAATTATCCGACATTCGACATTACAATCAACTGCCTTGAGAAAGGGTCAAGACCCGAAACGTTGGTAACTCTGAACCTAAACTTTATTTTTCTTTTATTGTGGCATAAACAGTTCGGGAGATAGTAATTTAGTTTTGAAAATTTCTTGATTATCCGACATTCAAAAAACAAGAAGAAACGTCGGCGCAACACGATGCGATGACAATTAGTAAAGTAATGTATTAGAAAATGGATTACAAAAATGATGAATTGGACAATAAAATCAAACACTTATTCAGACGCGAAGGAATCAGTGTAAGACTCACCCGAAAAACAAAAACACTGGAAAATATACTACGGAAACGAAGAGAAAATAATACATGTAAACTCAAAAATTGTGCAATTAAGGATCCGAAATTATGCTTCAGAAGAAATTCTGTATATGAAGTGAAATGTGATAAATGTCATCAAATCTATATCGGCAGTACGATTCGCTCCCTTCATATCCGCATCAGAGGCATTTAAATGCCTCTCGCTCAAAAATTTTTAACCACAAGATAACATGCAAAAATAAAAAATTAACATAAAGATGTTGACAACAGCAGACGATGAACCAAATTTAAGACTCAAAGAATCCATCTTTATACGGAAGCTTAAGCCCTTAATAAGTAGTCGAGCTGAAAGTGAGGGGCTGAAAGAATTTTTGTACATGTAATTTTTATATATTTCACAATGAATTAAAGTTGGGAGGTTGGGGAGAGATGAATTAACAGCACATTTCTGCTGCCAGATATCTTTCCATTCTGCGCATAATAGATATTATTCATGTTTCAAAGTCAACGCGGTGCTAATTCTATGATTCTTTACATCAAATTTTAAATATTTTGTATATACCATTAATTTTGCTCATCTTATTCTTTTCTTGATAACGGCTATGTTGTAAATAGTCGAAATATATTGACCAATTTTTTGTACGACTTTGATATATTTACAATAAATAACTTGCCTCTCTTCCAAACCTATTTTCAATTATTATGAATAGTCAATTTTAACAGACGGAAAATAGCTGCGCGTCTTGGTGGATTTGAATTTTTGAATTTGAATTTGAATTTGACAAGGTATATTTCCTCAACTTCATTCCGAGTACTTAATTTGCGGGGTGGAGATCAAGAGGTAGAGAGAATGGCTAAAATTACCTTAACGAACCTTCTTCGTATGTCATCATGTGATTATTTGCCGAGTTGTTACTTTGAATAAAGTATAATTATATTTCTTCAGATAAAAGGCCTACAAGAAAAGATGGAATTGCTACAAGCTGAGGTGAAATCTCGAGTCTCCGCGGAGACCGATGCGAGGTAAGTTTAACTCCTTATTTCTCTTGACTTTGACACAAAGAATTTTGCAAATCACTGCGAATTTTTACTTCGACGGTAGGCCTAATACTGTTTGAATTTGAAAACTTCTCGTCCTGCATCGATTTGTTATAGATTGCTTAAATTATCATTCGACTACTTGAATAATTGTCAAGAGACTTAAGTGATATAGAAATCTATGTAAATAACAAACAAGGACTGCAATAAGGAAAGTAATCGAAAATCATGTCATATCCTGTTCACTGAAATGGAACTGTGAATCAATGAAGTTTTGAAGTCGCTACTTGCTACTTGCTTGGACGTTGCTGACAGAGTCAGACAATTGTAGCGTTGTTATACTTCTGTGCAGATGTCCTTCATGCGAACATCCAATGACACATTCGGGGTTCTAGCTATGGACCAAGAGATCGTTAGGTCAAGCACATAGCCATAAAAAGGTTTCTATAAGTGGCCGCAGTTATTTTGTGCAATATTTTAATGAAAATTTATTTGGAACAGCTAAAAGTGAAACAGAAGCATTTCCGTCCATATGAGATTTTTCAACCTCTGAGCTTGGTCATCGGGCTTTTGCTCTTACAAGTTGTCTTTATATTTACATAGAAGCTACATGAACAACAAGCTTTTTTCAATAAGTAAAACTGGCACTAACAATACAGATTATTTTCTTAACAGCATCTTAAGTTGCAAAGCATTTTTCGGAAAAACAGAAAATTTGGTAAAAGGGTTGCCTGTTTTATCATTTGGTGTACATAATATGAATATTGATCTTTCGTCGTTTGACAGTTCTCCAATGCCTACTGGTGTCACGTACGTGAATACATCATTGTATGTTGGTGCTTTGGCAACATGTACAAGTAGTTCGTTTCCGTCTAAAAATTCAAAATGACATAGACTGTGATATATTATGCTTTGAGCTTTCGTAGTTTATTTTGAAGTTTGTGACAACCGTGAATATCTCATATAGGGTCAATGGTATGACCCATGTTGAATATTATGTCGCTTTGATGTACGTGCATTCGATTTCATCTGAATATTTTCAGATTTTTTTTTTGCTTTTGGATATCTGTTTATGATTTCTATATCTGATAAATATATGCTGTCAAAGTAATAATAGACTGAATAGCAGTTTATTTTAGTCTTTATCTATGATAGCAAAAGTACATGTGTACGAGTATGTATGAAATTGTGAACACTATTTGTTATTCGCTTTACATTGATAATGAGACTGTATTGCTTAGAGATGCTATAAAAATTGTGTGACAGGGTTTATAGCAGGCACATGAGATGTCTGTAATAGAAAGATTCAAACTTGATATATTTCGGTTATATTCATCTTACCGTGTACAACTTACCGTGCTGATATTTAGCTCTCTAGTATGCAGAAATGACATTCATCATGCTTGTATTGAAATTACGTGATCATGAAGAAACGTTAATTATGTGGTTCAGAATGTAGAACAGTTGTCTACACTTCAGCGTGAGGTACATGTACAAGTAATTCAATCATTTTTGTCTTCGAATGTTGAACACAGTTTGGCCTCAATGTCCGGTATATTCTCCGGATTCCTTTCCTCTCCCGGTGAAAATTCAAGCACAATTCTCACAAGCGATATGAGTTCAATGAGGACAATTGAAGAATGACTTTTACATTTCATTCGCTCACAATATGCTGCAGTAATTCAATTTCTATTAATTGTTTGGAGAGACCTATTAAATTGCAAGCACATTTTGTTAATCCCTGGTCCCTGCACGTGAACAGCCCTTTACTGTCTGCATGCATATGTGTACTACATAGTATACATCCCTGTATACACAGTGATGCCGTAACTCATACTTCACTTCCACTATATATGTAAATAGGATCTATATCCGTTGAGTGTCCTATTCTCCACCTTTGCTGGATTGGATGATTCTTCTTCTTGGAATGCCTCCAGGTGTTCCATGATTATCCTAGGTGCTCCACATGATCCTAGTGTAGGCGTAAGCAATCATGCTTATGATATGCATGTGTTTTGGATTCAAAATTTATTTGTTAGAATAATATTGTTTGTTCACTTACTTGATTGATCGTTCACCACTTCCAAATTCAATCATTTGCTTGCTTTGACTTCAATTTCAACTAATTGATTGATGTTGTTTTTAATTCTAATTAATTAATTGCCCTCGAATGCCAATTTCAATTAATTGATGGAAAGGAGCAATTAAATTGCAATTAACATTTTTATAATCCATGGGTAGACTTAATAGCGCATATTTTGTCGTCTTAAATCAACTTCATACAATCCGCAAATATTGGAAAACCTACAAGATGCTTTGGAAAACCAAAATATCTAAACTAAAGATATTGCCAGCAGTGACAGATAATCAGAATGATAATCAAATGTTTGAGGTAACAACTAGATTATTTCTCAGAATTTGTTCCTTGTATATAATAATATTTGTTCATTTGGTACTTTGTTAATTTCTTAGCTCGAAATCGAATAAGAGACCCGAAAATCAAAAAATGTATTTTCGCTATAAAAGTAAAAAAAGCAGTGTCACTTTGCTTTTAATGTCATGCGTTCAATGTAATGAAAGAAATTGTCATAATGCGCTTTCTGAAAATGCCATAATGATCATTTACTTGAGTCTGTTTGACAATATATTCAACGTGATATCTTGACAACTTTCATCGATTTCACAAAGCATTCGACAACATCTCACGGAGAACCATTCCCGAATGTTAAATGCACCATGATGTCTCATATACTTAATAAAACAATGATGTATCTGTACGAAGTGTGATCTGCATGATGAGGGGACTGACGACGGCATAGATGCGTCAGCCGTCTCCTTGCTGTACTGTGCTTTGTATTCGCCTTGTCGCCTTCGCGTCGAGGATGATGCCACTATTTGTAGTGACAGTTCGAAGCAGCTGCAATTATCGATCATGCGAATGTGCAGTGAAGGTCGTCCTGCAGATCATTGTTACGCGAAGTGAGGTGATTTGTCTCAAAACTTCTATCATCACCTTGCTCGTCTTGAGGCCGGCGGACAGCTACTCCTGCCTCGGCGTCTAAGTCCTCAGCGCAGACAGTGCTGTCATAGGCATAGAGTCGGCATGGGCCACAGGCTTTCAATTCTTGTTTCACTCTACCACCAGCAAAGCTTAAACTATTCAAGGCAGTAGTGGAACCGATTGATTTTCGCACTGCTTGGAGGTTGTGGAAGTGCACCCACTGGCTCCGAACGCCTGGACCAGTCACATCGATCACTTGCAAGATTTACACTTGGTATTCCTTACTATGATTTGATAGAGACTTCAACTCTGTATTTATAGCCTTTGTCGATGTCTCAACCAGTTTCTCTGGAGATAGAAACAACCGCTGGATCGAGAAGCTCCGAATTCCGATCCTCTGAGTTGTGCCAGCAAGTGAATTATGGCAGTGGCTACTTTCTCTTAAAAGAATACATGTGAAATTCTCACATCACAAATAGTCCACCAGCCAGAGCGAGTTTCTGCAGGGAACGAGGCCGAAAATGAGACTTTCACAGAATGAAGTACACCCATGTCTAATACGAATCAGCGCGTCTGCCGAGTTCTACCTGGTTCCTAGAGTCTAGAGCCATAATTCTTGGCATGAAATGCCTTCAAGTCATCTCCCAGCACGTTCATACAACCCTGTCTATGAAGCTGAACACATTCAGGTATGGCAAGCCTCCAAATATCGGCTATCACGTGCATTTTGAGCAATTTAATTCTTAGTTAACCCCATTCTCGCAAGCATTGTCGATCAGAAGCATGATCAAAACACATGTACATCATAGGAAATGACCTGAAGACACTCCATATAAAAAGTGATGGCTCTGGACTTGGTATTTTCACCGTAATAAGCGAAAACAAAGAAAATTTCATTCTAACCAAAAAACTGCAATCTGCCTCCCATTGGATTAACACGTGTTTTTCTTCGTGTCTGACAAGAAGAGGAACCAGGTAGAACTCGGCAGACGCGCAGATTCGTATTAGACATGGGTGTACTTCATTCTGTGAAAGTCTCATTTTCGGCCTCGTTCCCTGCAGAAACTCGCTCTGGCTGGTGGACTAAAATTGTCTCTTTTGTTCTACTTTTAATCGAGCGAAAATATTACCATCATGTCAAGGCAATTTATAAAATACGATTGTTCACTGTTAAGTAACATAGTATCATGGAGGTGGAACATCTCATCCGGTATAAATTGTCGTCAACACTTTTGTAGTCAACAGTGTCAACAGGTGCTGTCCATTAATATTAATTCATCCCTAATGATAACTTTGTCATTTTAGGAGAATTTTCATTCAAACAAACTCCATGGTAATTGCTAGTTAGCTACCATGCAGTCAAATAATGATCCCTTCATAAGCAAGGATATCGGTTGTAATGAAATGAAGCTTTCCCCAGTAAAGACAGAATCAGAGAGTCTTCTGAAGGAAAAAAGTGTCCTGTGGTGAGTTGCTGGCAGGTTTTCGTTTTCTCAATTTGAGAACCAACATGAGTTAATACCGGAAATCAATTGTGATGATCATGAATCTCTCAATGACGCATGTCATCATCTCTTCAACAATCATGATAGTTCTATTCATTGAAGAGTTCCTGCTTTAGCAATTAGTACTTTAATCACCGCCGCTTCTGCTCACCTTTAGCAATTATTCATTCCCAAAAATGTTTTTCCTTAACATTCATTACAAGAAGAGCATTTTTATATGTGATGTCTTCGCAGTGTTTTGTCTCTATCTTTGGTAATGTTTTAGCAAACTGCTGCTACTTTGTATGGCTTGATCTGCATTTGCGATTATCAGGGTTCAGGAAAATATTTTTGAATTTTTTGGTTATTTTAAATATTTTGATTTTCTTAAACATTTTCTGCAAATAGCTCTAAGTTTGTGGCCTCAAATGCATTTAGACTTACTCAAATCTCGTCAAAACCCTCGATTTAATCATATTTTAAAACAAGATATTGAAAATTGGGATACATCAGCAGTCACCATATTTATAGACTATGGTGACATGATAACATCTTACACTGTCTTTGACAATATTGCATCAAATTTTTATGAAGCACTGTGTTAGTTTGCGAAGGCACGCGCCTTTGTCGCAAAAAGGAAAGGCTATATCATTGTATCTGACTGACCTCAACAACATCCAAATCTAGCACTCCATTGAATTGTTGTTGTCAGGTGACGAGAACTCACTCCCGCACAACCTCCTCAACAGGCTGTCACCTATAATTTTACGCCGATCACGAGCGTCGACGTCGGGCGTACGTTTTCAACATTCAAAACGATTTTAGCTGACAATCGCCGGAGACTTACCGTATATACTCGCCTATAAGTCGAGTTTTTTTACTCAAAATTCATTCCAAAAGTAGAGATCTCGACTTATTGGCGGGTCCCATTAGACATTAAACATGGTTCCCATCCCATGTAACATTTTTCTTATGTTACCGCAGTTATCGGTGCGCGCGCAATACTCAGTGCATCGCTATTCAAATTGATTTTAAATTGCAGGCCCTAGGACCTACTGATATTTTAAATTTCGTTCAGAATTTTTGGCATATGTGAGTTTCGAAATATACGTTGATCTTAACTTTTTCCTGAACTCTGCGGAGTTATTACGATAATTCACGGATTTCTAAACATTTTAAATATTTTGACGATTTTTTTAAATACTCCGATGTTTTGAAGTAAATAAATATTTAAATATCTTGATGCTTTTTTAATTATTTTTCCGAGCCCTAGACTGATAATTTTAATTGATAAGGTCTATGAAGACACTGAGACTTGCAAGAGACTCCGCTCCAGTTCGCATCATAAAAAGCACCGGCTCTGTAGTCTACTGATGACACATAATAGGTGATATCATATTATCTATCGAAGCTTTGATTGATTAATTAAGAGATAAAATTAATGTTAAGCCCAGCATTACTGGAAGCTCGTATGACGTTGAAACCGTCCCCTACCGGTTTCTATCTTGTTAATAACATGCTTGCCATAATGCTTCGATTACAGACATTCCATTAAGATCCTAAGCTAGGCCTACTATTGTCAAGAAAAGATTATTACTTGATTCCTTACACGTAGACAAAGATCAGTGTAAATATCAATTTCATCGTGATTCAGCTTGCAATAGCTTCAGTGGAGAGCTGATCATGAAGTAACCAGATTGTCAAAATGTGAGTGAAGGGCTTGGAATCTAATGATTGATCTGTCCCGTTTCCAAGAATTAAAAATTGAAACCAAATAGATTATCCAACGGAACGCATTTACCTACATCTGGGCCTGTTTGTAGTCAAAAATGAACTGAACCGGAGCATTCTTTCCACTGACAATTATTTGGAACGCTTTCTTGCCCTTGTCATGGAATTAATCGTCTACAGGTGTGCTCCTCATCTCGAGACATGAGCACTTAAAGATAAAAGGAATTGTTTATAAGACATTGGATAACTTTAGAGATTTTAGACAATTTAAACTTAAAATGTCATAATTGTTTTCTCATTAGTCGGTAAATTACACGGCTATCAAGCGATCCTCGCGTATATTGAGTGCTCATTTTCGATGCATAGGAAGTTGCTGACGACAGTATTGCATGTTAATGTTGAAATTACTTGATTCTTCACCGCAACACGGTGCAGTAGGCCGTAAGTATTTTGTTTTGAACTAGATAAATGTCTGTCATCTTTTTTGCGGCTTGACAGGTCTTCATTTATTCGAGCTAATAGGTACACATTTTTGCACAATTTTCCTATTTCAAGTCGCATTTTACATGGCTAAAATTTGCCGTTATAATGAAGTGCTAATTTTCTAGCCTCCCTGATGACAACAGCTATGTTTGCCGTTATCCACTTTGAGATAATATTTCTGATATATGACGATTAAATCCTAGTGATTGATTATGAAAGAAGTAAATGGTTTCTCCAACACCTTGCGTCCTCTTGTGAAATAAGACTTTTGTTCACTCTTCCCATATGCAATGAGTGTATGACTCTTCTGATTTCTTGTTGCAGTGAAAAAATGTTTTTTGCAAACCGATCATCTGTCAAAAGCTAAGCTGAGTTTTTGAAAATGTATTCAGGTCCGTGAATCTTTGGCCATCAATAGAATTGTGAAAGCATTGCAAAGGAATCAGATGTATGTGTATGCCTTTACATGTAAATGTTTCGTAATTGATTATCCACTACGCTTTATTCCTCTTTAAACTTTTGCAAAAACATACAAATGATTGGAATATTATCAAATTTTTTATTTTTAGGTAATCAAAGCTTCTAGAGGAAAGTGATAAACCTTTTCCACACTTTGTGTGATTGGTCAAATTTCATTTTGCTGATTTAATTTGACCTAACTATCAATTGTGGATTTGTTTAGATAGCGTTAAGATAGCGCATTTATAATTGCAAAACCGCTTAGAATTTGCAACTCTTCATGCTGCATCCCGAGACATCGAGTACACAGACATAATCGGAAATTTACTCCCTCCGAAATGTCATGTCATCATTTCGAATACCCCTTCCGATCAAGATCTCAGAAGTTCGCAGAGAATGATAATCAGGCATCAACTGTGAAATGTTCTTATCCCTTACCAGTCTTCCATCGGCTGTCCTCTATTAATTATGGTCTTTAGAAAAATAATAAATTTTAACGTTTTACTTATATTTGATAGAAGTAGTGCGTAATACTTGATTTTATCTCCGCCAGTGTGGAAATATCCTGAGTTACTGTGCTGATTTCAAAAAAGTGTTATCTTCCGTTTCCAGGATAGCTGAGGCAGAACTCATGCGACGAGATATTGATGATTTGAAGAATCATCCGTTTGATAAATATGCTCAGAAGTCAGATTTGGAGCAAGTAAGTTGTTTCTTATTGTAATATTTTGTTGTGTCTATTACTTTTAGAGACACATGTGAGAAACTACATTTTATTCGCCGATTGATATAAGTTACTCAATATTAATTATCACTGACATGCTTTTCAGGATCTGTTACAATTTCATAAGTTCGAAATGTACTATCAAAATTATACATATAAGGATAATGGATAATGATGGAGGATGTGCAATGACGCCCCTCTACACCCTTCAGATGCTGTTCTAAAGGGGTTTCTGTCACTTTAGACAGAAGAATAATTGCACTTTGACCACGCTTATCCTGTGATACAGCTCAAATACGGCATGCATCTGCTTGATGAGTTGCTCTAATTATCTCATATGCTTTGCATCTTTTTCTTGAATCATGCTTTGAGATTTTGTATGACATTGAGCGAAGTATCTAATCGATAACGCGCATTTCAAAATTATTCACCGCATATGCCTGCCCACGAATTCATCGCAAAGTTAAATAGTTCTTGCTTCACGTGTCAGAAATTTTGTCGCCATGAGCTGCCACGAAATGCTTCTAAAGTTTATCCACTCAAATTGCAGTTTGAAGATCACTTAAACAATCAGAATATGCAGTTTGGAGATCACTCAACCAATAATACTGCACTTAACCAATCAGAGTGCAGTTTGGAGATCACTTATGACCTCAGAGTGAAGTTTGAAGATCACTTATGACCTCAGAGTGAAGTTTGAAGATCACTTATGACCTCAGAGTGAAGTTTGAAGATCACTTATGACCTCAGAGTGCAGTTTGGAGATCACTTATGACCTCAGAGTGAAGTTTGAAGATCACTTATGACCTCAGAGTGAAGTTTGAAGATCACTTATGACCTCAGAGTGAAGTTTGAAGATCACTTATGACCTCAGAGTGAAGTTTGAAGATCACTTATGACCTCAGAGTGAAGTTTGAAGATCACTTATGACCTCAGAGTGAAGTTTGAAGATCACTTATGACCTCAGAGTGAAGTTTGAAGATCACTTAGCATCTCAGAAAGCAGCTTGGAACATCATTTCCTTATGACCATGGAAAAAGTGTGAGATAAAACACCAAACTGCACTGAAGTCATATATTTTCGAGAAAGGTAGGATTTATCTCATTATAATGGGCAATTCAAGAAAGTCCTCAATTAGTATAGCCCACTTCCTTGATAAATAAGGAATAAAAATCTATCAATATTCCTATAATGAAAGTTTCGAGGGTTTGTCTTCCACAATTAGAAAGTCCATTGCAACACATTTTGGTCACATAAATTGTTATAGTGCATCACCTTGCGGCTCCAATAGGGCAACTGGAGAAGGTAATCGAACTTCAAATCAGAGATACGGAGTCCTATCAAATAATTCGGAAAATATGTTGTACAATTGTACACTGATTCATGACTTTCTGGCAAATTTTTCATTTATTTCTGTTTCCCCTTGAAATATCATTTTTATACAGAAATGTTGGGAATATTTAATTTAATATTCTACTTTCAAAAGAATAGAATTCCGAAATTTTGTTCCGCAAATGCTTAATGAAATGCAATAAGATGTATGTGGATGCATATAAAGCCACTGTGCAAAGTTTTCTCAAAGAGGCAGAAGTAACACAGATAACTGATGCTTCAAATAAAAAATGATTTAAGTATTGACTCTACCGTGATTGATTGGAATATTTAAAATGAAGCATTTGAAGTAGCTTAAGCTGAAGTGTCGACCGACTCGTTAAGGTCGGCTTCGCAATCTTGGCTTGCTATTATACCATTTATTCATGTTTGGCAATTCGGCAATGTCTTGCTGATCTTGATTGTGGAATGCAGCAGAAAACAAATATATATTTTACCCAAGATGTTTGATACTCACAGGACCTTTTCATCATGAACCTTAACTTAGATCTCAAAAATGCTTTGAAGACCTTCTGCCTGGTCTGACTATGCTTTTCATTTTCATCGGTTTTCGGGGGAAGTAATAGCTTTCTTAGATCTCAGTCATGTTCATGTCCTCTCCAACTAAATCCATTGCCAAGCAAATCTCTACTCGCTAAATTTCTTCAACTTTGTATTTAGATGAAATTGAATCAACTTTCGTACCGCTGTTGTCATGTTTGCTTGGCAAGCGGTTTATCGATGACGTTGAGCAAAGTTTACTGCGTTGGAGCATGAATGCCGTGCCATTAAGTGAGTATAATTCAGTTTCCTATAGTTCTGGATAAAGCGCTTTATTGCGACTTTGCTAGAAGGTAATAACAGGTTGAAAATTGCGTCTCATATTAATTTATCTAGGAGTGCTGCCGTTGTGCTGATGTAATGGAATCCGACAAGTGGAACTGTGAGACTTGAACAGAGGAAGCTATCAGAATGGAGAAAAAAAGTTTTCAGATCCATTTGGAAAATATCCGATACATTCATGTTCTTCCAAGTAACTTGGCAACCAAACTATTTGTACTCTCCTTTTCAGTGTCAAACTAGTATACGCAAATTGGCAGAATCAATGCAGACGGTGAAAACAATACTGGGAATGAAAATACAATCGGAGCAGAAACTGGTAAGTCAATTAGTTCGATGCAGAATTTGAGAGTCGCAGTCATCTTGCATATCGACGTTATATTTTGTTAGAATTCAAAGCATAACCGATAAAACTTCATTATTCGATGATTTCCGTACAAGAAAAACTGCAAGTTAGTCTTTTATTTCAATTCTCCCTACAGTGAAGCAAACAAAATGTAGCAATCAAATTGACATGGATACACTGGAGATTATCGACAATAATCATTGATTTCAAATTCATAGCTCCGTTTGGATGAAAACATGTCATAATTTTTTTCATTGTGGAACTTTGCATCGTTTTTTTCAATGGAACAACTTGTTAAATAAGTCAACAACCTAAACATCTGCTTTGATGTCTGAAATGCAGCTCTTGTAATCCTAGACATTAGCGGTAAAGATGTGCGTCAGATCAGAGAATTGCCGTGGATCCGAAATCAGAGAATTGCCGAAATAATTTGATTTCTTTGAATATCTTTGAATTGAAAGTCTGAATCTCAGCGCATAGCTGCTTTTGTGCAGGCCCGCATGCATTTTGAATACAGTCATACAGTTGGGAACACACATTATTTGTGCTCACACAGAATCGGAAAACAGAACAAATTCCGAAGCAGCAGTTGCAACTCGGTCTTTCTGCGAGCTTGCCAAGCAAGCAGGCAGCACTGAAGTCTCTTCATCATTCGTGCACAGCATATACAGGCGTAGATTAGCCAATCGACCACGATTCATGCAAAGCTCGCATATGCTATGCATTACTCATCGACACGTTGTATGAGGAGTAAGGACATGCCGTGTCACGTGACTCACGTCATTAATAGAGACAATCGAGTTAGCGTGCGCGGATCGTATGATGTAAGCTACTAAGTTGAAAGGAAATGGATGACTTCGAATTCCGATTTCCGACCCAGAAGTAAGGTGTTTGAAATAAGTGCAGCATGTTATGGTTTTAACGCAATTAAAAATAATTTGCTGAGTATCATTGAAGACACAAAGATTTCTATAATGTCAGGGTTAATTCGTATTTTCATTGACCGATCCTGTCCAATCGGAGTCCGAAATAGTTGATCCGAATCCAACCCGACTCACTTCGGATCGGATTCGCACACCTCTAATTCGCGGTAGCCATGTGGGTGTCATGATGCATGTGGCTAGAGGAATGAATGGTCTGGGAAAGATAGAATTTCGGCCCTCTATGTAGCAATGGCATCCTAAACTGCATCCGGGCGGTCTTGACATTCACAGAGCCTCACATGTCCACGTTTTGTTTCTTTTATGCCAAAGCATTTAATTTTGATGATATTCCTATGAAAGTAGCCCTTTAGCGCTTAATTGGTATGTGCACATCTGTATGATTCAATTGCATTTGTCGTATAATAAAATGAAATAAAAAAATATGTTGATTTAATGCTTAAGCGTTTATGTACGTGTATATCACAGAGATGGTGCACTAATTTCTGTCTGCGTGTGGCTGTCCACTCCAAAGAAACCTTGACCCTAATAGCGACTGTTTCTCATGGTTGTGAACGATAGTAATCTATTATACACACCGTTTGACTCCTCACGATCTAAATTTTTGACTGTGTACGATAAATTGGTGTTCATGTTCTGATTCGTCAGAACCTCATTCTAAACCTCACATCCGACTGTCTTCAGGACTATCGGTTCACTTTGACTGTAAATAAAGCGTCAAATGTCAGAAAGTCTATAGCAAGGGTGGGCAACCTTTTGCATTTTTCGGCCGCCATTTCGAAGGCTGAAAGAATCACGGCCGCACTTAATATGTGAGCAAACAAGTAGGTCAATAGTCAATCCTTTTTATATTCCACCACTTAGAAATTAGCTTTCCCTGATGAATGACACAATGAAAATCGCTTCGTAGAAAACGAGTTAGCAAGTTAACCCATATACAACCGAAGGTCATTTTTGACCGGAAAGATTTTATTTAAAAGTGTGGCACGCAACACTACCGCTGCAGTAACTGATCTAGCAGGCATCCTTATTCAGGTCATGGACTTGAAGCTAACGCGCGCGAACAATTCAAGCAAACAACAATTGTCTCTTTTGTTTCTTTTAGCTGATGGCTGTCTCATAGCCATGAATGCACATGAATGTAACTTCCCTAAAATATTCTATTCATGAGTTATCGAACTGCTTGAACGCCTTCATCGCGCCTGCGGGCGCGCATTTTTCCAAGCAGCATGGGCATAAAGGTGTTCCACAGTTACAAGGTGACTAGTATGTACTAAAGTGACGATTGTTTTTCGATTGCCTTGAACTCCAGAAATATTTGCAATATACATGTACAATATACTTTTTCATTTACTTCTCATTGTCACGGCCGTACTTTCATTCTGCTACGGCCGCAGGTTGCGCACCCCTGCTCTATAGTATAATCACTCACACCTGGGATTTCAATGTGGGTTTCGAATGCGTGGCGCAACTTCGTTTAAAAACGCAGGTTTTAAGCGAACTCTATGATAGACATGCATTTGCACCCAACATTAACGCACATCACTAAAGTTCATGTTTTAAATGCAAGGCATGCAATGATTAGTTTCAATATTTAATAATAACCATAACAACACATGTTGGTTCATCCAATGAGGAATTTCAAAAAGAAGATCGTTTACAGACGATCTGAAAAATAAAAGTGACGTTACTACACAATATTTCACGGTCTCTCCAGACCGCGTCTTCAGACGAGACTGACATCGGTAATTCATGAAGTGCAGTGTGCAAAATCGATGACATAATGACAATGGCTAACGATATTGATTCATGTGGCCTGTGCAATGTTCGACGGCAGATTCGCTTCAGATCGAAGAGCAACAATAATGAATAATAATGACAACAGTCGAATATCGAGTTAAAACCTATTTGAATGATGTGAAAAATTACATGGTTAAAAATAGCTTAAAGCTATGTGCAAAACATGGATAGAAAATCGTGTTTAAAACTGGTCTGAAATGCATTTTGACAAAAACTGCTATTCAGTTGATATTATAACATCTTGCGTTACAACTCTCCCATCTGGGAGCTTGGACGGTTCTGATAAGGGTGATGCTTTCTGTCCGAATGCTGTTCTTGTCGACTTCCTGCGACTCTTAAGGGGCTTGACCTCGGGACTAACAGATCGCTAGGCATCGTGTAACCACTGTGCCAGGGAGACCGCTCGCAGTAATGCCACCATGGTTAACCTTGTCTTGCTATCTTATTTGCAACTTACGGTAATTACAATTGCTGTGACTGCGAAATTCATCCAAACACCAAACTGTTGATGTGTCATGGAAGCCAATATTTATCTTGTTTGTGTAAGTACAATTTGTGTCATATGTCATTTTTAGAAATATCTAAAGAAACTGGTATTCTAAAACATTATTAGAATCAAAATAACTTTTTTCAAACAAACCACGTTTTTTAACCCTACTCGTGGTATTGTTCATCAAAATTATATTCCAAAGAAATAAAATGTATGCACAGCACGCAACGTCTCAATTGTGTTGAAATTTCTCAAAGGTCAATGCAAAGGTTGCACTCATAAGTAATATGAATACTAATGGAATTGGGAGGTGAATTCGTGTTTCACTGGCTCACTGGTATTTGTGTTGGAAAGTTCAAGACATTGGGGGCTGTGCTTTTTTATATTTTATTTGCCTAAAATTTTGTGCAGCAGTAAAGGGACAGCTGCTGTGGAGAGGGTGATCCTGTGTGGTTAACGGCATTGAAGAGCGATCAGGAGGAAAGGTCATCAAATCTAGCCACAAACAAAAGTCATCAGGGAGGCAGCAACGGGAGCGCACAATCATGACAGCTTCGAGACTCCTGCCCTGTCTAGCCACAAAGCTCGCACCGAATGGAACCATAGAAGAAATTGTGTAACCTTTTGCATCGACTTGTGTCTAATCCCGGTTAATTTTTGGAATATGTCCCATTTCCTCTTATTTAAGCATGTATCCCGACTCGTCTAAAACTCTGAACAAAGATCCAAAGTAACTTAGGGATCTATTAAATGAGATTCAGTCAGTACAAGCTGTATATCAATGTATTCATTGTTATGAATTTATTGTGGTTTGTGTTAGAATTCTGAAATGACAGCATATCATTAATTCTAAAATTAATATCAAAAAAGATATTTCTTTACTTTTTAACAGTATGTTGATGGAATTAAATTTATTTTCAGAATGGCACTGTATGAAAATTTTCTTTTAATGGGTTATTTAAGTGTTCGAAGTTCTTTTCTGCCAGTGACAATGATCTTTAATGAATGATTGATTACTTATATCATTATCTTACATGTCTTAAAACATGAATGAATAATGAATATTCATTTACTACTTTTTGAACCTAATGTCAGAGTCCTTAATTGTTGGAATTATGATAATGTATGAAGATCATTGTTACTTATCCTTAAATGTCATTGTAATGGTAATCTTCAGAACTTTCCGTTCCATTCTATTCTTTGTCTTTCTTCGACATGCCTTAAATTGAGAATAGTATTAACTCCAATAAGACAAATAGGTTTTCCGTCTAGATTAGTTTGATTATAAACATGTAGATGCGCTTCCGAATTCCATGTACTACATGCAGCTTACGAAATCAATGGCGTCCACATCAATCTGAAATTTGCATCGTCTGAATTCTCATCGCTGAAAGAAAATCATAAATCTAGTTTTAATTAAGGAAATGTGCGATGTAATAGATAACATGATTTGTCGTTATTTCGAGCGTGCAACAATACCAGCAAAGTTATCAGGGTGGCTGAAGTTGAATAATCATTAACATATCCACTTTTATACTTCGGCTTTGGTTTAGAATTTTTCATTTTATAGACAAAAATGAATGTCAGTGGACACATACGTGTATAACAGTTTTTATATTCGTTGTAAACTTCCGTCAATTATATTTGTTGTAATTGCAGTTAAAACTACTTCATAGCCACGATTTCTCGTAATCATTAAGTTAATCTCTAGCATCTTGAGAATTGATGTGGGAATGCTTTTACTTACACCTAAATGCCTTTATGACATCTCACTTATCCGTCATGCGTTCCGAACAATTAGTTAATTTAGCAAAACTTTTTATTTTTCATCAGCAAGATTTGTAGGCATTAAAGATATGGGCATGGCATCTACAACCATTCACCAATACACAGACCTCGTGCATGAGATACGTGCCTCTTGTCTGGTGTGATGCAAAATGGTCAAATGTGACTGATGGGAATTGAGATTGATAAACAGACTGAATTAATCAAGCTCATTTTAAGATTTTGGAACTGGTCTAAGGCCCTAGGGAAAGATCATGATCAACAAGTCACATCCTATTCACAAAATGAGCCATCGTTTGTGCCTATGGCTTATGATTTATAGCGCATGGAGTACGAACGAACTGTGTAAGAAAGCGCATATTCTATGAGCCTCAGGCTAAGATGGCGACTGATTTATTCGAAAAGTTACTTTTGCCGATAACTGCTCGTAGGTTTCGCTTAATTGGTTCCGATCGTTGGAGGACATTCCTGTGTTGTAAAACGAATGATCAATACAGTTCTTTCTTAAATTCGATGAGATACTTGACTTCTGCACTGTTTTTGCCTTTTTATTTTATGTCTCATGATGTTCAGACGCTTTGTGCGTTCTTTGCTCATTGTCACCGGATTTCCACACAGAATGTCATTGAAGTGTGGGTTTTCGCGCACGCATGAGTGTTCAATTTATCTTTTTATGGTGTTACTTCATGCTATCACAATTTCTTCATCCCCTTTCAGAGACTGGAAGAAATGAAGAAACTCCAGCATGAGGTCATTTCTCTGCGTCAGCTGGTGGAACCTCTGTTACGGAAAGGTCTACAAGCGAGAGTTTTCATTAAGCCCGACAATAGTGATATGGTGAACCGTGATGTTGTTGAGATTGCTGCTCCAGAAATCAACAAATGGTCTATGTACAGTGCTTACAGGTTCGTATATTCAGTTACAGTCATTATGGTATTTAGATAAATTGCACTAGAATATGATGGCGTTAGTTCATCTCTTTGGAATTCGTTATCTGAAGAGTAAGCTGCAAATTCCATCCATTTTGATGATCGTATACCAAGCAAATGTAAACGAACACTTTCAATCATTTGATCTACAAACTGGATCGGCTAGAATACAGTCCATCAGGAACTGGTCAGAACAACGAAGTTGTTTCCTAATTAGTTTTAATTAGGAATTCAATTTATTTTAAGCGTGCCGATTGATGTGGCATGAAATTTGAGTTCTTTTTATTTGCCGCCCTTTGCTCATTTCAACTAGAATTATATCAAGCTTTATCCATCTGAAATAATTAACAATTAATTGTTGCAACACAAAGGCATTTTATGAAGGATGATGATAGTGCACAAATGGACTTAGAGAAAAAGCTGTCTCGTAGGGAGGTAAGCATATACATGAAAACAAAAATAATGATAAATAAACAATAACAACAAAAAAAACAGAAATATATCTTATAGGGAGGTGCATTAAACAGTTTTGGTGAAAATTCAGATGCACCTAATGCACGCTGCGTCTGGTTGTATCTCACAAATCTTGTTCAAATATCCTAAGCGCTTCTTTGACCCTGCATGTTGCAGTCTGAATAACCTATGAACATTGTCATTTGAATGAATATTAGTATGTGGTAATCGAAATTAATTTCATGGTCCATTTGTAAGGTAATGTCGTCATTAACATGATGCCAATGCGCGATCTCCACACTTGATTCGACTTCAGTATTAACAGACAGATAACCAGTTTATTTAGTCCAATTTATTGGATTTGTTTACTTGTATTTATCAAATCAGGCTGCTGGGGAAATAGTCTTAATCGTGTTCAGTAGTCCGGGTAGGGTCAGAATCTCAACCCACAACTTAAGAAGAGTACTATCATTAACACTTACCACAAACTTGGAAATAAAATGCCTTTGAACGTGGATGTGGATCATCTATGAAATTTTCCATAGGGGAGGGACAGGAGATTTCGTAATAATATGAAATGATGATATTGTCTTGGTGTTTTACACTTCTACGTTTCCGGAGAGGAATCAATACTCAATGTCCCATCTATACGTGAGAGATTGAATGTCTCCTGTGGGCCTGAGCAAAGGTTCGACTGAATTAATTAGTATCATTTTATACAATCAGAAATTCCATGTTTCAGTGTTATCATCAATATTCGAAAATTTGTTAGTGTTATTTAGATTCTTTAGACACGGATGCTTTGCTGTTCTAGCATTTAGTGATACTCGTGGTTATCTCATTACACTGTCATTTCAATTCCTACTTGAATTTCTTGTTCGTGAGGTCGCAAATCGTGAAAATGCAACATTGATGGAAATTCCCATCCCCTGTCGAAGTAGTTTAAAAACCTGCTGATTTCAAGGAATTGATTTTGTTATTTAATATAACCAAGAGTTTGAATAAAAACTTCGTTCCTGGATAGAGTCACACATCATCTTCATTATAAATAGAATTGAATATGAACGTGGCATTGATAATCTTGAAGACCGCTATCATATTCTTGGTACATGCATGATTTTTTCGATTGACAATGAATTCATGAGATTCCTCATGCTGGTACGCAATGAAGAAACGATAGAATTGTAATATATTTGATTTGGCAGTTGGCAGGATATTGCTCATGGAAGTTGATAGTGAAAGTCTCTCCCATTGGTCATATCCACTTGTTATCTAGAAATAAAACTAAAAGGCAAGACTATGTACAAAGGCAGACGTTTCGTGACTCTCACAGCCTCAGTGCTAGTTAAAACAGATGTGCGTCACTATATAAAGTATTCGGAAAACGCCAGTATTAAAACTCATCAGCTTCGTCATGCATGATGTACAGTCGGTCTTCATCATTTTCAATGTTGCTTCATTTTCCTGCTGTTGATTGGTGCATGTTTTAAATTTGCGATGCATGTTTAGCCATATACAGAATTTGGTATCTAGTGAAAGTGCATGCTTTGTTTTCAGTTTAGCTGACGATTAGATTCTCGTGTTATTTAGGTTTCTTTCGAAGTAGATTTTGAATCACTTACAGGTAGTCTGTACTTAGTGCATGAAATCTTACACAGCAAAAAATGTCTCTGGCTTGTGTTCAAGTCAAGGAATCCTCAACATCTCTCACATGATCTCGGAATGTCATTTTCTGTTTTTAGATCACCGTAATTTTCCAATCTTGAGAAGTAAGGTGACGACTGAAGGCAATTATTCTTGAATTTTATTTATGATGATTTTCCTCGAAAAGAACGACATTGCAAATAAAGTTCAGAGGTTATAGACCCTTGACTTCAATACACAGAAACATGAAGGGTCATGAAACACTCAACTGTATTGATTGATCAGTCCTGTACAGGTTACACTTTTTTATTTTCATAGTAGTGATAGCTTGTCTTTTCAAAAGTTTGCATTGGCTCCTCACTTGTATTTGATATTTGCTTCTTAGTTGTAGAGTTTAGAAATTGTAAATGGTGCACTTTGGGATTAATGTTTCCTTCGACTTCATCGAATTTCGCTTTAGTTTCAATTTGTGCTGTTTGATGAGTATCAATGTTCAAAAATAAAAAACTTCGTGAATATCAGGGACTAAAAGTAATCAATGCTTGGCATTTACATTATTTTATTTATCAAATCTCAACAGCTGTAACCATCGCGATACATGCTTCGACCTGCCTCATTACTCGTAGGCAGGTTCGAACCAGTGACGTGGGATCGAGGTGACATGAAAGCATCCCCTCTGACCACACGGCCACCACACCATCGGCTGAGAGCGTGAAATAGCAAGCAGCGCACAGCTAGAGCGCAAACAACTGCAATTACTTAATGCAGTATCCGATACTGAGGCGCCTTTAGTGACACTTCAACCAGGCGCTACAATTTTGGATACCACAGTAAGCGCAATCCGCCTGTACAGCAGAAGCCCAAGGAGTTTGTTTTAGCTGGAAAGGTAGCACATTTCAATGCTTGGAACTGAATGGAACATAGGCAGATTGGCATGCGAGAAGCCGGTCCTTCAAGTTGTCTGTTTGGGCCAACCCATCAACAAAGCTGCGGCAGACGTTCGATTCCTGTCTCAGACATCACTGTTCCATTCGACTATAAACATTAAACTCGACAACCTTTCCAGCTTAGTAAAGCCCCTTATGTGCCTTCTCTACCTCCACGTGCCTGCGATAAAGCAGTGCTTTATGGTACTATCACACGGGAGAGCAGAAAGAGCATCGGAGAACTCTCAAGCTACATGTAGTTACTCTCAAGCGCTCTCGAGAGCTGCTGTCGGCTTATTGCATCAGAAAAAGAAGAGATCGGTGAAGCAGGAGGCGGAGCAAACATTATCACTACTCTCAGCTTTCAAGTGTGATATAGCACTCGCATATAGCATGGAGTTTTTACAATATGGACAATGATAATGCTCTCAGATTTGTATCACACTTGAGAGTTAAGAGGAAGCGAGAGGTTTCATTGACGCTTGAATAAATTACAGGAACATTAGTTTGCACTTCTTGATTGGCTAAAAGTCAACTCTCAGCTGTCAGTACTTTAGTGTGATGGCACCTGTGTGGGATATCTCATGCTGTTCTCAACACATGGTCCGGTAGCCTTTTAGCTAGAAGGTGTGCTTGCATGTACTTTAGCTCGAACGCTACGTGTTCAAGCCTGTCGACGACAGATTAAAGCTAATCATGTCTCATGGTTGCTCTCTTTTGCTTTCTTTGCATCAAGATATGGGATCCCAGCAACCGAATATTTGCTTTTGCCAATGATCCTCAGTGTTAAAAAATTATGTTTCATGGCTATTACATCTGTGGATTTTTGATGAATTAATCAATGGCCAGGCTACTTTTGATAACCGTATTTCGTGTTTTAATGTTACCTGTGTCTTTTTTCATCAATTTCCACTCATCAAATTCTCTCATTCAATAAATTCTTCTTCCTCGTTTTATTAGAAATAATTTATCAGTCTTATGCTGAATATTTGACATTACAGAATACGTGTATAAATATTTGTGCAGCAACCAAACGACCATATTTGTAAAAAGTTCAATTTTTCACCTCCAAACGGCAACGTATTCGTATGTGAGTGCACTTAAAGATGAAATTAAGCTCTTATACAACCGTAACCAACAATTGTCTGCATTAACATCTTAAAATTATCTGTGCTTGGTTCCTCAGCTCAACAGAATTAGAGCTGTTATATTGATTTAGATTTTGATTTTCAACACAATCGTGTATATCATTGTGATTTTTATGTACAGTTTGGTTCTGCTTTTTCCTGGAAAAATTTAAGAATCTTCTATGATTCTAGAGAATCTATTTCTAATATTCAAAGCAAGTTTTTAAGCTATTTCAAATTTACTTAAACTCATTATCATATTGTTGTTAGTTATGATATCCACTGCTTCGTGTTACTTCGCTTACACATCGATTTAATGAGACATTTGTGTCGGCTCTTGAATGTACGTCACAAATTCCTTGATTTTCAATTGATGTACTGGCAATTCTAAATCTGAAAGTCGGTGTTTAAAGGTGAAACTTAAGAAAGTGAATCTTGGTTCTTACATTACATTAAGCGGATCCAGTCGGAAGCATTATATTATCAGATGTAATTTGGTCAAAGATTCATCATTTTGGTCCTCCTTGACAAAAATCGGTAGTCAAATTTCAGAAACTCGCAGTCGTTCCTGAGAAATTTGATAAAATACATCATCAAAAGTTCACATGAAGAACTTTGAACTTTCTCATGCGTTCTTAGCAACATGGGCTCTCCTGTTTGGCTACATTGCATGTAATGATCACAGGTTTGAAAATTAATAGCACCTGCTCAATTCATTGAGGCTCAGTTCATAACTTGTAGCATTGCATCATTTTGCTGATTTTTTGTAAGCAGATGGCTCATCCTATTCAACAATTAGATGAATCGTTTAGAACAATGTTTATCTTCACTTTCATGTCTACATCGATGCTTTTTCTGGTTTTCAAAAAAATGCATGTTATGAATCATCATGAATGAATTTCATTGAGATGAGTGGTAACTCTATTAGATTGCATGCAGCATTCATCTTGTGAACTGCTTGGAGTGGGTGCGAACCTGACCCAAAAAGAATTCGGGTACAAAATGCGCTTCAGGTTTGAGTTGACAATGAAAAATTAAGTTTACGGTTTATAGTATCTCAGAAACGCAAAGCTTTTACGCCTTATGAACTAATTTTGTAGGTAGCGAAGCTTGTATGCATCTTATGCTCATGATCGACATTAGTATTTCATCGACAATCGTGTAAGATAGGGGCTCATACAATTTGTTTCACCGAACAGCAGACTTACTCTTTTAGTTTGATTATAAATTAGAATGCTTTACTACTATCATGCTCATAAAAGGGATGCGTGTAACAACTGATAAAGAATCATTTTGAGATTTTAATGAACTATGTTATGATGAAGAATTTGTTGTTTACAGAATCTTCTAGGTATTTGAATACGTATTGTATACAAAATCAACTGTAGTACCGACAGGTGTAGACCCTGCATTGGTCGACATGTTATATCAGAATAGTCCGGCAGCCAGAACGAGTTTCTGCAGAGAACGAGGCCGAAAGTGAGATTTTAACAGAATGATGCACACCATATGCCTACTACGAATCGGCACGTCTGCCAAGTTCTAGTGAGTTCCTCTTCTTGTCAGACAAGATCAAATAAAAACACATGTGAATCCAATGGGACGCAGATTGCAGTTTTCGGCTAAAATGAAATATTATTTGTTTTCTCTGATCAAACAAAAAGTACTAAGCCCAGAGTTATAATTTTTGGCATGGAATGTATTCAGGTCATTTCCTATGATGTGCATGTGCTTTTACCATGGATCTAAACGGCAATGTATGTGAGAATGTGGTTGAATGTGGATAAAGTTGCTCAAAATGTTTGTGTTTGCCAAAATTAAGAGGCTCGCCAAATCTAAATGTGTTTAGCTTTATAGGCAGGAGTGCATGAACATGAAAGGAAATGACCTGAAGACATTCCATGCCAAAAATTATGACTCTGGGCTTAGTACTTTTCGCATGATAAGAGAGAACAAAGAATATTTCAATTTAGCCAGAAAATGCAATCTGCGTCCCATTGGATTCACATGTGTTTTTATTTGATCTTGTCTGACAAGAAGAGGAACTCACTAGAACTTGGCAGACGTGCCGATTCGTAGTAGGCATATGGTGTGCATCATTCTGTGAAAGTCTCACTTTTTGTTCCCTTCAGAAACTCGCTCTGGCTGCCGGACTATAATGCCATGACACTGACGTCTGCAAATTACACAGACGGTTCAGGCATTTGCAGTTCCCAATCATTTAGAAACATTTTCTTTTTTGTTTACATGGGGATGTTCATGTTAAACATTCGGAACTATCTTGATGTCAATAATACACGCAGTCGGTGGTTAGAAAGATGACGATTCGAGCTGTTTTGCTGGACAACAATAACCAATAACTCCGTTACATAGGGTTACATACGACCGAAGGACTTCGACTAACCCCGTGTTTCATTCTCCCTCTGTCTTCGCCGCCAAGCTAATGACGCGCAGTCGCTTCAGTAGGTCAATAGTGTTTAGACATTGTTAGTTGAAGTTATGCGTTACTTTTTTACGCTTTATTTGAGTAATCTTCAAACAGTGACTTATAGAATTTCATTCAAATTGAGTTCATGTGAAACCAACTGGCTGAATCAATGATTATATCCACAACCTGAACCTTTGAATCCAAAATTGTTGAATTGCGAGGATTGCTCTGAAAATTCATGATAATGCATTTTGTTGAACTTTGCCAAATGTTCTCAAATTATGCATCCTTGAGAAGTATCATCATTTGTATAGAATTTGCTCAATATCAGCCCAGAAATTTTTGATTCTATATGAATGACGCTCCACTCTATCATCAAGAGAATTGAATTGCTAATTGAATGTGGAATGAAAACCTCCAAGCATGAATGCTTTCAAGCCGATATTAGAATTATTACACAACAGATATACGGCTAGGTCTAGACATTCAGTTGAATATTCAAGTAGAATGTGAATTAATGAGATAGGGAAGTTGAATTCTCAATTTATTTTAAATAGATTTGTATCCCTCCAGACAGATTATATGAATAAAAAATAATTGGATGGAGTCAGTGGAAATTTTGCGTATTTATCAAAGCCTAGCAAGATGCTCTTAACAATTAATTTAATCTTTGATGTCATAACTTGAGCTTCGTAATGGATGATTCCTCATGGAATATTTCCAGACAGTTGGAAGTGGGTCAACGAAACTTGACCCATGACCCACGCTATTTTGTGACCCACCTGACCCATGACCCACTTCCAACTCTGTTTCCAGATACATACAAAATTTCATATAATGATGATAAGATGTTTAAGGAAAGTCACATGTTTGAAGCCACATGTCACCAGCTATTATCTCGTATCATTTTTTTGTATCCTAATAATAATGTCTTAAAAATGTTGCTGTATTCAAATATTTTAGCAGTATGACATGAGTTTGCGCATGCAAATTTGCATTTTCTGTTGGTTCTTAATCAATACACCAATTCATGCATTTTAAGTCATCATTCTTATGATGGAATTTATGAGTTAAACCAGAAGCTGGACGGTTAACGAAACACAAGTAGAATGATTTACTTTTGACAAGTTAGAATTCAGTGGAAAAATGTTGAAAGAAGCTGTAAAAGAACAATTGAACTTATTTGAATTAAAATTACATATTCCTTGTCCCCACATCGCAAGGATTCTGAAGACACCAAGCACTAACATTCTTTGATGAACAAATGAGAATATGACATTTCCGTCAGTAGCGTGACAATTTTTTGTGATAGCACTACGATATCACTGTTTCACACCTAGTCCACTGATTTCGATGAGCAGTACATGCATATCAAAAGACTGCAAGTGTTTTTGGCTTTTTAGCCGTCGCGAGTGCAGTATGCCCTGTTGTAAAAACTATCAAATCACTCCACAGACCATCGGTAGGTGGATGTGCTTGGAAATCCGACAGCTCACCTTTGTGTGTGCATGAAGCGCAAACACGAATGAGCTATTTGCATCGGTGTTTACTAGTTTGAAATTTTGGAAACGAGCTGTAGAGAACAAACAATTAGATCGCGCAGATCCATGGATTTTGTATGAAGATACTCGTAATTGCTGTGACCAGACCGCTCTACTGAAGCAGTCTTCCAAACGTCAACTGCTGAACAACAATTCGCAATGTTTTTATGAAGAATCTTTACAATAAAGACGGCATTCCGTACCTTGTGACGTCATGACACGATTAACAGAAAATGACAGCTGCGCGAGAATAGTGCATCATAAATTTGATAGTAAAATTTTTGAACTAAACGAAAAAAGCTGTCTCTGAAGTAGTGAAATTATCCATAGGCCTACATGTAGATTATTCGATCATATGCAGTCCTTATATCGTCAACCGTTCAATTACTGCATGCTGATTTTGCATTGGGGGCAGGTAGAGGGTTCTTTGTAGTACACTCTAACCTTCGAAGAGTTCTTTTGAAAATAGCAGCTGCTCAAGTCATGCAATCTAGTGCATCCTGTTAAAACTGATGATTGAAAAAGCGTTAGTAATAATGTTATGCCACTTATTTATTTGCTGCTTATGAAGATTCAGAAACATCTCAATTAGAACAGACCGATTTTCTACCTGACCGTTTTCAAAACTTACCGTGTTGTGTGATATCGAGTGATCGCAAGCTTCTTCTGTTGAGGGTCCCACGGCTACGTATTTTAAGGGGCCTATTCCGATTTAACTTCCCGATTTCATTTTTGATCAGCGTGGCTGCCCTGGGTGTGAGAATCGATTGAATTTCGACGCAATTTAGGTGGTCCGTTTACTTATGATCAGCTCTATAGGTATAAAAACTGGCTAAGAAGTGATTTTCTTATACAAACATGATAATGCACATTATGTTTACTGGATTTATGAACATACAGATTTCACTCAATATTTCATACAGTTCCTGTAAAAACATCTTTGTTTTTACAGGAACTGCATGATTCTTTGTTAAATAAAAAATAAAATTCTTTGTTAAATCAAAAAAATTATCAGTTAGCCAATCTGCTGTATTATTATCCAATCTTACAAATTTTCACCGATATGACGGCCTGTTCACGTAAAAAGGATTTTCAAATTACATCTTACATAAAAATCAAAATATTAATGTCTGATAAGTTGAACATTCATCTTTGTTATTGAGGCTTGGTTTCAATTTGTAAGATTGGATAATAATATAGCAGCTAACTGATAACTTTTTTGATTTAATTTAAATATGCTGCTTAAAGAAAATTATATCTCATCCTTCTTTGTCAATAAACTGGACTCCAACTCATTGAACGTTTAGAAATATTGTTCTAGAGAAATACTTGTTTTAATGTTTCACTCTATTCATAAATGGTGAAAACATTTTCAACAAACTTTTGACCATCAGATAAACCCATTTTGACTCAGTCTGTGATTTTGATTTGATTGTTTTTCTATATTATTCAATTTATTTCTTGAAAATGTCTCATTTGCTGTAATCATAGCTACTCAAGCGTTTCTTTGTAGATGGTTGAACTGGAAAAGTCGGCTAATGTACATCAAATGGTCATTGTCTAATCGTCAGCCTCCAAAGAAATTATCAGATCCCGATGAAACAGAGCCCGAATCCGATGAGCAAAAGCCAGGTCCCGATCCAGTGCCTGAACATCCGTGGGATGACAATGTAGAGGATGAGGACGAGCCTCAGAATAAAACTGATGCGAATAATGCATTGAATAATTACTGAATGATGTCTTTGTTCAGGAAGATCATATGGCACCCTAAAATATTGAAATTTTCTTCCGCTGAGGCTGTCTGTGTAAACAATGTAAATGCCGACATATTGCAGTCTGTGATAAATTCAGTTCGCCCAAACAGCCATTTACGTATGAACCACTGTGTAGATGTTGAGTCGCAGCAACGTTTGGCTTTTCAATGTACATTATTATGACCGTTTCGTCCCAGAGTTTTTTATACACTCAAATGAAATAACGATATATGATTTTGTCTCGTATATTGTCTTGTTTTCATAAAAGCTATATATTTATCAGCGATACGTTCTGCCTGTGCTAAGATAGGCACTCTTTCTTCAACTCCGCTGTATCTTTCCTGACTTCTTGTTTTTTGGTTCGCAACATGCAGTTGGTCTGTATCTATAATATGTTTCTCACACTGACCCGTCCTTTGTAACAACGCGTTCGTATTTTCATACTTTTCTGTATATTATTGCAATGAATCAAAATGAAATATCTCAGTTGTTTTCATATTAAACGGAGGAAGCACAGAGTATAGGTGGAGTGTCGACTCAAAAAAAAGTGTCTGTATGCAGGGAATATTCTTACATCAAAAGTTTCAGTTTTTTGTGGAGATTACGTTCCCGTTGTCCAAAAAAATTATTTGATCAGTTTTGAAAAAAGTCAAAAATTTGCTAATTTACATACTACCGAGATGACGCTCCGTTATAAGTAGTATGAAACAAGTTGGATATCAAAAGGAATGAATATTTGATAATAAGCATCCTAACTAAGCGGAAATCAAGCTGATAATCAAGGGAATTTTATGAATTGTATTATAATAAAAGTCCTCATGGAAAAAGCTAGACTTTTTTTGCTTTCTTGGCTGAAATTTCAAGTTTTCAATTCAATTTTCACCGGCATGATTTTATGATTCACTAAATTCATGTTTCATTTCTTGAATCTGAATAGAGATGTGCACCCATTTACATCTTTCAAAGTTAATTGAAATCATTGTCATTGATTATGGTATTTTCCTCTACTAGTGGCAAGTTGCCTGTAATATGATCACACTTAAGAAAATACTCTTTGAGGTTCAGCATGAAAGTAATAGGAACCCATCTAATTACTAATTAATAATAATAATAATAAAGCGTTTATATTCATGAAATGACAATCGTTACATATACAAAAAACTTTCATAGGAAATCATAGATTATAGTCTAAATCAAAATAAAATAGAATGACAGTTAAGTAGTGTCACGTTTGCTCAAAATTTCAGAATTCGTAAGGGCAGTCAAGAGAGGAAAGAAACTTTTTTGCGTCGTAGTGATTTGCACATAGGGATTTGATACAGTCTTCGGTGTTTTGATGGGATACGATTATGTAATACGTGTGCAGAGTTTTTTGCAATTTCGCTGAGCAAATGCTTGCTGAGTTTTTCTCGACGGGCTTGTATCTCATTATTTGTACACGCACACTTTCTTGAGTTATTATTGCCGTAGAAGATGTTATATATCAGACGATGAGCTCTGTTATCGTTGTAATTTTCGTGTTTAAGTCACATTTAAGCCGACAAATACTGGACAACCATATTCTAATAGCGACCTTACCACTGAAGTATACACTTGATGAATTTCATTCAAATTTAGCGTCTTCTTCAGTCTGCGGATGATATTTAGTCTTTGCACTGATTTCGTATATATCATCTTTACATGAGCATTCCAATTTTGTTTGTTGTCAATAATTATCCCAAAAGTTTCATTTCGTCTACAACGGGAAGAACAGTTTGAAATGTGAAAGTAACTTTACTGCGAGTGAACAATAATTCAACAAACATTAAATCTCCAATGCTGTCATGACACTGAGAATCTGAAGAATACCATCATTCCTTCTACATTACAATCATGATCATTCAATTCCGTTGTAATTTCTGCAAAACTGCAAAGATTTGCATATTCAACATTTGGTGACAATACCACCTGAGTTCATTTAATAAAATCGAAAGTGTATACACATTGGGGATTTAATAAATGCGAAGTTACCATTCTGCCTAATATCTACTCTATGAATGGAAGTTTAAACATGAAATCTCGAGATTAGAGATGCGGAGGAAAAGCGTAGAATTTACTTGTGCAAACTTGTGCAGGTCTATTATATGAAACTGGATAAAAAGCCCACATAACATTTTCGGCAGGAACTTTTTAAAGTTCTTCCTAGAGCAGCGCTAAAGTAGCCTACATGATGTTCTGTTGTTCTGCATATTGGTCTTGCAATTGTTTCGTTATTTTTATATAAAATTGTTCATTGATTCGTCCAGGCATTTACAGATAAGCCAAGTAGTGTACGCTCCTTGGATCTGGAAAATCTGCAGTAACCTTTTTCCAGTCTACTTGATCTAACTAACATAATTAAACACTCACGTAATTGCACAATGTCCGTGCATTAGTTCCCTTAGAACAGTGGTACCCAACCTTTTAAGGTCTCACGTCTCAGTGCCACTTGAGATGTTACAAGTTCGCCGAGTACCGCGTAGTCTCAAAGAAATTCTTTTTATGGTATTGCTTCAAGTGTAATCTAAAATGCATTGTTTTCCTCTGTCGATTTCGACCTGCCGATCGCTCAATAGATGTCATGGCATCACCTGTCGCATTGATACCGAAACAACATACATAATACGAAGCATGATGTGACAAGATGAAATCTATGCACAAGACAAATCTTCGTCTTTTGAGACTATGAAAAGTGATAATTTTCTCAAGCTGACCAACACCTTCCCTAATAGATTTGGTCTGTGGCATGAATAGATAAAATTATCATCATGACATACAGCCTGATGAGCCTCGCGTACAATGGTAGACCTACGCGTACATAACACAGGTTGGCAACCTCTACTTCAGAGAGTTCAAGCGCCTCGTCTATATAGTAACATTGAGCTAATACTATTGCAGAGGAAATGCGATGCATAGTTGACTTGAGGGAAATACCAAAATGGAATGTCACAGAATAAGTGCATAGAAAGTAACGCAGAGAGTGTCAATTCAAAACAAATGTCAACATGTAATGAAGATTTTAAATCGAAAGTTTCGGTTTCTACTTAGATTATGCTCCTGAGGTCTAAAGAATATTTGATCAATAGTTTTAAAAGGTTAAATTTTTGCTAATGATTCCTTTGTTTACATAGGTAAGGTTGGGCAAAAACTTGGGTCAAAACCCAAGCCCAAATTTCAATACATGAGATGGAATCAAGTAAACGAAGCGTAATCTTTGTATTTTGTGCTGACATAGGGCTGTCTTCTATAGGCCACAATTCCTATTGGGCCCATGAGAAGTGATTAGTGGGAAACGATTTTTATTGCAATAGGCCTAACTGTAATTGGTAGCATAAGTGCATATATTAGGTTATAAAGCCTTCTTTTAATTTTACCTACACTGATATACTGACTAATTGAAGATCTTTTGTTTAATGATGATTGAATTACACATTGCTCATAACAAAGTATAATTGTTTGCATAAAAACAGACTTAATAAATTAACTATTATAGCTGCGTAGTGACTGCATGGCTAAACATATTTAGAATACGAAATTGGAATGAATTCATTTTTGGACATATGTCGGCTATCACAGACAGTTTGCATGTGCGAAGATATAAAATATATGGAATATGCAAAAATTCAATATGCACCATTGCAACAAAATATATGTAGACTTACAGCAAATGCGACGAGCTTTCAGTGCACTGGTTTGTCGTGCCCAAGATGAGTGGAATTTTGATAAAAAATCAGAACTTTATCGTCTTATCATATAGTTTTCCTAAGATTCAAATCAAAATATTAATTTTTATAGCTTGATCTGTATAAATTAATAGAATATCCAAGTTTTATGTGACTTACCCAAGGTCGAGCCTTGTGCAGGGCACCTCAGATTTTTACATTTAAGCACCATGAAACGTCTTTGACATCAAAAGTGCCTAGAATGACGTTTTCTTAATTAAGAACAAAATGTAACTAATAAATAATAGATTAATGTTAAATAATTGTTGCTTTTAATTTTTGAATAGTGAATTAATTTTCAAAAAAAATTTGATGGATTAGTAAGGATATTTCATGAACAGAATCATCATTTAGGCTTTCATCAGAATCATGATTTTATCTTCTTTCAAAAGATAAAAAAAACTTATTCTGCTTCTTGAATCATATTCAAGCTTTTAACTTAACGAATTTCCAACTGGCTCAATGGATCTGCTATGCATACACTTTTTTAAAATCATTATTCAACAGAATGCATTTTGGATTAAAAAAACATCGTGTGGAATTGAGTTATGAGTGGATTAATGATGATACTCAATGCGGCTAGAATTCAATTTTTATGCGGATTATTTCAATTTTTAGGCATGACTTTATGATTTATCAATTTAAGTTTTATTTTTCATCTGAATAATATTGTGAACCTATTTACGTATTATATCCTAAAGAATATTAATTGTCTTTGATTGTGATGGATCATTTTTTCCTCAGATACTGACATGACTCAGTAGGTCACTTCCACCGAAGTTAATTAAAACACTAAATTGTGTAGTTCGCCTGAGCAGCATGCGAAATTTAAATTTAATTAAATTAAATTTAAATGCATATTTAAACACTTTGAGCATGATTGACTGGCATCTTTTCAAAATGGAAAACTCAATGGTGTTGATGTATGCCTAAATCTAATATTCCCAATATTTCATTTCCTCAAGTCACGTCAGGGGAAAGAAGATTCTTCGTCTTCACATCACACATGTGGCACCAGACAACAATAAGAGTTTATTTAATGAAATTGGTTCTTCTATCGCACTGGCCAGGTAATTAATACTTACTCCACCTACATATGGCTGTATGCCCTGTGTGGAATGCATTTAATTACAAAACTATTCGCAATGAAGTCATCTGACTACGGAATACGCTTCTTTGATATTACAGAGAAATCAATCTTCTCAGTTGATAACAATAAATGATAAAAAGTTAAATATTTTGCCATCACGTGACATTTGAATCAACAGATGATATCACCACTGAGAACAAATTCTCTTCATGACAGCTTTGATTACATAACGTAGCAGAAAAATGTGACACATCCAAACAACCACGATTAAAGAAAAATAGCATCACTTTAATTCCTTACAGCCTTGATATCCCCAAAAGCATTACAAAACCGGTGGCGACCCGCTTCTTCTAACCGGTCTACAGGTCGACGGTTCACGTGTATGCGGCCAGTACCGAATTTCCTCTAATAAGCGCCAGTAGTAAGCAAGTGACAAACACTCGACCGGCGCCCCCCCCCTCTGGAACGGCAGGGTGTCGTGGTCGGCCGCCGTGGTGCTTCGGGTCTGAGCCCCCCCCCTCTGGAACGACAGAGGTTGTGGTCTGTCGTGGTGTGCCGGCCAGGTGGGTTCCCGTTCACAACATGTTCGCTGACTGCCCCCCCCTCTGCAACGACAGAGTGTGAGACTCGGGTGAGTTGGTCCGACCGCCTGGTTGACGTGGGCGACCGTCTAGGTTGACGTGGGCGACCGTCTAGGTTGTCGTGGATGGTGAAATGGCTGCCAGATTCGGATTCAGCGTAAAATTCTGCATCGGTAGGGTGAGTTTCAAGGCAATCGGCGAGAAAAAAATTTTCTTCAAAATTTTAACAGAGTTAGAATTTGGGACGTTTTGGTGTGTAGCGCCCAAACGAAGCATCGGATGAGAAAACGGAGGCCAGATTCGGAATCTACGTGAAATTTTGGGTTAGGAAGGATGTTTCCAGCGAAATCGGAGAGAAAAAATTTTCGGCTGACGTCCCCCCCCTCTGGACAGCTTGCTTCGATTTTGGCTTCCAGTGGACGGATTTTGTCGTGCGATAGCTCGTTTGAAAGCTAAGAGTGAGACAAATTCAGTGAAAGAATCGGCTTGTTCCTATCTGTCTTCGTTCAAAAGTTCGAGCGGTTACAAGATTTTAGGTCGGAGCTCGCTCACCTGAAAAAATCCTAAGTGTCAGAGTGGCTTTGTATGGGTAAAAATTTGAAAATTTTCCAAAGTGTGCAATTTCGACCTGGGACCGTCACCAAAACATTTTTCATCAAATTTTGAAATTTCACTGACGTCCCCCCCCCTCTGGACAGCTTGCTTCGATTTTGGCTTCCAGTGGACGGATTTTGTCGTGCGATAGCTCGTTTGAAAGCTAAGAGTGAGACAAATTCAGTGAAAGAATCGGCTTGTTCCTATCTGTCTTCGTTCAAAAGTTCGAGCGGTTACAAGATTTTAGGTCGGAGCTCGCTCACCTGAAAAAATCCTAAGTGTCAGAGTGGCTTTGTATGGGTAAAAATTTGAAAATTTTCCAAAGTGTGCAATTTCGACCTGGGACCGTCACCAAAACATTTTTCATCAAATTTTGAAATTTCACTGACGTCCCCCCCCCTCTGGACAGCTTGCTTCGATTTTGGCTTCCAGTGGACGGATTTTGTCGTGCGATAGCTCGTTTGAAAGCTAAGAGTGAGACAAATTCAGTGAAACAACCGGCTTGTTCCTATCTGTCTTCGTTCAAAAGTTAGAGCGGTTACAAGATTTTAGGTCGGAGCTCGCTCACCTGAAAAAATCCTAAGTGTCAGAGTGGCTTTGTATGGGCAAAAATTTGAAAATTTTCCAAAGTGTGGAATTTCGACCTGGGACCGTCACCAAAACATTTTTCATCAAATTTTGAAATTTCACTGACGTCCCCCCCTCTTATCGATTGCATATTCACAGGGTATATAAGAACGGGATCGGGAGAGGAATTTCACTAAGTTGAGAAACTGACTACAGGTAAGTCGTTTCTCTTGAGGTCCGATATCGGACTTCTGACTTTACATTGCTGATATCAGCTAAGGTGTCAGACTTATAGGTTAGTCAGTATAGCATGACTGACCATTTGATGATAGTAGGCCGAAATCTTCAAACGGCTATAACTTTGCTTCTACAAGTCCTTTAGACTTGATTCAAAAAACATTCGACAGCGTTTGCTATGCTGAAGGTGACAGACTACTTATAAACGTTTTATGAGTAGTACTAAAATACTGAAAAATTTAAATTCATATTTAATGATAATAATTAAAGTTTTTGAATAAAAAGCAGTCGTTTATGAGTCTCTGTGACTTGGGTCGTTTCCTCTTGTAAATAACTCCACCGGTTTTCATGTCAAAACTGGGGCCGGATACCAACACAGTGATATGACGCACGCTCTGTCCGATCGAGGTTGGATTTGTGGGTCGAGGCCTTGGAGCTGGGATAAGATCCCCTCTGAGTAATGCCTGTAACGGATTCAAGAGCTTAACACCCAAACGGTTGCTGACTTGCTATCAAATGTTTGGTGACTTAGTCTTTCAATGCATATCAGCAAGTAGTATCCTATAAACACTTGCTATCAAATTTTACTCTATCTTTACAGAATTATCATGACAAAATCGAGTAATGCCAAGATGTTGGTGGGCAAGTGTAGTTGTGGCAAGATTGCTAGAGGTAGCGAACTGAAGAAACATTTAAAAGAAAAAGAGGGGACGATGGGCCATGAGAGGAAAGTGATGTTGAGGTTGTGTGTGTCTTGTCGGAAATGTGTGATGGGGGATGAGAAGGAATTTATGAAGGCGCATTTGCAGTGTGAGAGTGGGAACATCGGAGAGAAGGGGTTCAAGGCATGGTTTGAGGGAGAGTTGTTGGAAAGGGAAGAGGTGAGAAAGGCGGTGGCAACGATTCAAGACGTGATTGGGGAGAAAGTGGTGAGGAATGCGAGTGATGTGATTTCGAGTGATGGGAGTTCGAATGAGGAAGTTGAGTTGAGAGCGAATATGAAGAAGAAGGATGATGTTGATTTGGATGCGGTGATGGAAGATTTGTTTGGGGACATAGCGGATTTGAAGGAAGAGTGGGAGGGGGAGGAAGTGGCTAAGCCGATGGCAGCGTCATCGCCACGGCAGCAAGAGGCGTATGATACGGAGGTATTTGTGAGAATGAAGGATCGTGTGATGGCTTTGGAAAGTAATAATAGAAAAGTTTTGAAGGAGAATGAAGAGCTGAAGGTGAAGGTTGAGGGGTATAGGGCAACGAGGGAAGAGTTGGAGAGCTTGAGAAAGAAGGAGAAGGAATGGATGGCGGAAACGAGCGAGTTGATGAGGAAGGCAGGTTTGGTGGAGAGTTTGCAGGCGAGTGTGTCGAGGAAGGATGAAGAGATAGAGCGGATGCGAAGCGTGGTGAAGGAGACGGAGGAGGTGAAGGTTATTAATAAGAGGTTGACGGGTGAAGTGGAGCGACTGCATGAGCGTTTGAAGTGTCGAAAAAGGAGAGTGTATGAAGTCCATCTTCCCCTCTTTGAGAATAATGTATGCGACGCCCCAACCATCACGGATGATCCCAACGTAACCCAGCAGTGTTATGAGGGCGACGGAGTCCGATGTCTCCACATGAGTATGGACGTTACCGGTCAGCTTGAAGACTTCGTCGTCCGAAAAGTTCGGAAGAAAGTTCCCAGTAAGCTTCCTCAACATGATCATTTTTGTAGCTCATCTAATCTCCTATTCTTTTTCTTTCAGAGTTTTTGCAGAAGTGAGAGGAGTGTCGGTGGACGGAGAACGACCCATGTGCTCTTTTAAGGGCCAACCTTCTAATGCAGCTAAAGCGGTCCCAAGCCCGCCATATATCCTCGGATATGGAATGCAGAGGGGAAGAAAAATAATTAATGGAATGAAATGGGAGGACACTCACGCGCCACACGCAACATAACACACTTCTCTCTTCCGTAGTCTAACAAGCTCTTTACACATGGATCGCAGTCGATTGCTATCCCTGTATCAGAAGTGTAAGCTATCTTAATTTTATTTGACACTATTTCATCTATCATCATCGTCCATATGAAATGTTTTAAGATTTACAAGTTAGACTAAGCGTGCTACTATTTCCAAATGAAAATGTATACATGGTTAAATCATCCACTTAACCCCATCCGTAGTCTAACAAGCTCTTTACACATGGATCGCAGTCGATTGCTATCCCTGTATCAGAAGTGTAAGCTATCTTAATTTTATTTGACACTATTTCATCTATCATCATCGTCCATATGAAATGTTTTAAGATTTACAAGTTAGACTAAGCGTGCTACTATTTCCAAATGAAAATGTATACATGGTTAAATCATCCACTTAACCCCATCCGTAGTCTAACAAGCTCTTTACACATGGATCGCAGTCGATTGCTATCCCTGTATCAGAAGTGTAAGCTATCTTAATTTTATTTGAAACTATTTCATCTATCATCATCGTCCATATGAAATGTTTTAAGATTTACAAGTTAGACTAAGCGTGCTACTATTTCCAAATGAAAATGTATACATGGTTAAATCATCCACTTAACCCCATCCGTAGTCTAACAAGCTCTTTACACATGGATCGCAGTCGATTGCTATCCCTGTATCAGAAGTGTAAGCTATCTTAATTTTATTTGACACTATTTCATCTATCATCATCGTCCATATGAAATGTTTTAAGATTTACAAGTTAGACTAAGCGTGCTACTATTTCCAAATGAAAATGTATACATGGTTAAATCATCCACTGAAGCCCCATTCAAGTACGTCAGTATGAAAGCAAAGATAATACGAAATAAAAATTTATTATGGCATGTATTTCAAAAGGTCTTCATCGTCAATATCGTCCCAGAGTCTGGCTTCACATAGATAACAAAAACAGTTCACTTGCTTTAATCGTTCTTGTACTGCGAGCCTCACTTTGTCGATATACTCCCACTCCGCCATAGTTCGTGGCTGGGAGTTAGGGGTGTACCACTCCCATAATTGGTGGAGGAATTTCGTGCTGGTGATCTCCATCACATCGTCAGTATCGTACTGGAGATACTTCCACCTCACGCCTGTTAAGTCGGGACACTCCTTCTCACATACACTCTCCTCTTCCTCGTCCGCTGGTAATGACAACTTTCGTATATTGTCCAGTCGGTACACCTTCTCCACCTTCGCCTTTCTTGGTGCATTTGGTGTAACGAGCGCCTTTGGTGTTGAGCATGGAGAAGAGAATTTTGTGTTTGATGTTGTTGGAGGGCTTGTCATGTTGACTGTGAATAATAACTTTGAAATGTTTTCTAATTCTTAAGTATACACAAGCAGCCAATCAGAATGAACATCCAATGAATGAAGAGAATGAAAGTATATAAGCAAAGTGACATCCGTATCATTTCACTCTGTCTTTGAGACGCATAAGTGAACTGTTCTCTGACGAATTCTGTATTTGAGGCGTACAAGTGAACTGCTCTTTAGTGAATTCCAAATTTGAGTGAAGTCTCTATCTTGTTGAAGTATCAAGCTTAAACATAATTTCGTTCAAATGGTAAGTTGAAAATTTCCTCTCTCATCTCCCTCAAACGTGTGGCTAATAGCATGTTCCTCAATTTCAGGCATCAACTTCATCACCAACACCCTCCCTTCTCGAGGAAAGTTTAGAGTTGTTGAGTCAAGGTAGGTTGTAACAATACACTGAGACTTGAACAGAGATGAAAGAATGATTTCTCTTTCAGGTGATACCAGTTCCATGTCAACATTGTCACGGGAATGCGACGATCGGCAATGTGCTGACTGTGGACACATCTTCACGAGGAAGCGTGATCTCATCCGACACATCAAGCGAGGTGTTTGTAGACCTAAGCCGGCATCAATCTCCGAAGGTAGGGATGATTCTGTTAACGATGTCTCCTTTTCTTGCGATTTATGCATTCAGTCTTTCGAGACACGTTTTGAACTATCTTCGCACAGACTTCAACATACACACACGAACGATACCTACACCAACGGTACCTCCTCTATCCGACTCACTGAGGTGTCCATAAATAATTTAGTGAGGAACTACCAGATGGACTCCTCAGAAACCATTGCTAACTTTGAGGAATGGTTTCATCAAAATTCATCATTGATAGAAGCGCTCTTCAACAATTTAGACAATTTTAGAATGAAGGCGCTCATCTATCTTAAAATAAAATATGTAAAAATCGACCACCATACTGGACAAATAATAGAGAGGTTGGAGTTTCACATACCCTCCTCTCCTGCAACCGAAGTTGTAGACTGTGAGTCTTGGATAAATTTTCATATCCAAGGGTTAAAATTAAATATAGATAAATTTAACGAGCGTGATAGTGGACTCGTTTTTGATGGTATTGAGACCGCCATGATTAAAATCAGTTTATTAGGAAATCATAGTGGTCGAGGCTCCTTTAAACTTCCGAAAAATTTAAGAAATAAAGCAGCAGTCATTTCTGTAGATTGCGAATCGCAATGTTTTAAGTATGCCGTCCTCTCCATTCTCCACTATAATGATGTGCAGAATAGTCGATACCGCAAGAGTAAGTATCAACAGTGGGAGAATGAATTAAACTTCGATGACTGTAATAGTGACGATATGAAAATTAAAGATATAGAAAAATTTGAAAAATTGAACAACATCAAAATAGTTCTCCATGTTTGGGAAAAGGGATTGAAGGGTGTGCGCTACAACTCGCGTTCGAGTTGTTGTGAACGTACAGTAAACCTGTTATTAGTAAAACAGGATGATAGTGAGGAATGGCAGTACTGCGGTATTCCCAAAATCTCTCGCTTATACCACCACTTAGAAAACTCTAGTAGAGAGTTATATTACTGCGACAGATGTATTCGCCACTTTAGGAGGAAAACTAAATTTGAAACTCATTACGAATGGTGTAAGCGAGGTAAACTGCAAATGGAGCGCATGCCCAAAGATAAGGAGTTTTCATATAGAGAGAATGGTGATGAACTTAGTCCTCTTCGTGTCATCTATGCTGACATCGAATGTTATATCGATGATAACATCCATCGACCAGCAGCCATTTCCTGCTATGAAGTATGGCATGATCACTTTAGGAGTAGGCAAAATAAAATGCGCGTCTGGCAAGGTGAGGATTGTATTTACCAATTCCTACAATTCCTCGAACAGGCTGTAAAATTTCAACAAAAACATGATGGTGAACTCTATCGCAGATCATTGCATATGACAGCAGATGATCAAGCAAAATTTGATAGTTGCAACATTTGCCCCAAATGTAGGAAAACATTTGACGATGATAAGATTAAGAAAGTGCGCGACCATGATCACATCACTGCTAAATTTAGAAACGCACTCTGTTCAAAATGCAATTTTTCACTTAGGATGAAACGGCGTACATTACCCGTCATTTTCCATAATTTCAAGGGCTACGACAGCCATATGATAATAAAAGGAGGTTTAGGTCAAATGAAAGAGTGGAAGCTTGATGTAATAGCGCAAACGAGAGAGAAGTTTATGGCCATGACAGCAAAAGTGCCTGTCGATAAAACTAAAGAAAATAAGACGGTCTATTTTGATATAAAATTTTTAGATTCCTACCAATTTATGACTGCATCACTGGCCTCTCTCGTGCAAAATCTAAAGTCTCTTCCACTAACACAAAATCTTAAGAAACAATACCCAAATCTAACCGATGAAGTCATCACACGGAAAGGAGTCTTTCCATATGCATATTTTGATGCGATTAGTAAACTCGGCGAGACTTCTCTTCCGCCCATAGATAAATTTAAAAATGATTTGACCGGCGCAGAATGTAAGACCGAAGATTATGATCATGCACAAGATGCATGGATAAAATTTGACTGCCATACATTTGGCGAATATATGATTGCCTACCTTAAGTTAGATGTATTTTTGCTGGCTGATGTATTTCAGGAGTTTCGACGAGTGGCATTAGAAGAAGATAAGTTAGATCCCGTCCACTTTGTCAGTCTGCCAGCCATGTCATTTAAGTCTGCTTTTAAAATGACTGGTGAGACCATTCATCTCTTACAAGATCCAGAGATGTATAATTTATTTGAGCGAGGAATTCGCGGTGGTCTCACATTTGTAAATAAACATAGGTTAAAATCTGAAACAGTAGGCAATGACCAGACTCATCTGAAGTATTATGACCAAAATAATTTGTATGGTAGTTCATTATCCAAACCGCTACCTCACTCTGAGTTTAGCTGGTTAGATGATAGTGATATTCAACATTTCCCCAACCCTTCTAACATACTAGCAATTCCAGATGAAGGTGATTGGGGATATTATTTTGAGATAGATCTAATCTATCCAAATAATATTAAACATAAAACCGTAGATTTTCCACTCGCACCCGAATCAGGTGAAGTGAGTAAAGATATGTTTTCCGACTTTATGAAACAATTTCATAAAGATTTAGAATCATGTGGACAACCCGACTATAAGTCTTGTCGCAAACTTTTACTCACCCAGTATGATAAAGAAAACTATCTAGTCCACTTTAGCATCTTAAAATTTTATTTAGAAATGGGTATGATTTTAAAAAGAGTTCACCGCATTATTAAATTTAGACAGAAAGCCTTCCTCAAGCCATATATTGATAGCAACAGCCAGAAACGTGCACTAGCCCAAAATAACTTTGAAAAAGATTTTTATAAATATAAGAACAACAGTCTATTTGGTAAGACGATGGAGGATGTTAGAAAGCGCGTAAACTACAAACTAGTTAATGATGATCAAAAGTATCACAAATTGACCTCATCACCTCTATTCATCGATAGAGACATTATCGATGAGGACCTTATAGGTGTTAAAATGATAAAAGCTGAAGTTGAGTTGTGCAAACCCATCTATATTGGTCAAGCTGTACTAGATTATTCTAAGCTTGAAATGTACCAACTCTTTTATAAAATACTAAAACCATGTCCTCTCGTAAAAGAGGTTCGTTTGTTGGGTGGTGATACAGATAGTTTCTTCTTAGGTATTACCACTCAAAAAGATTTAAATTTCAATGAAGTAGGAAAATCTTTGGAAAGATATTTTGATACATCAAATTATCCTGCTGATCATCCACTCTACTCCATCAAAAATAAGGCAAAACTTGGCTGCTTTAAGGATGAGACAGCAGGGAAGGAAATAGATGAAATGATTCTCCTCCGTCCAAAAATGTATTCTATGAAATTAAAGGATAGTGATGATAGCATTAAGCGCGCTAAAGGCATATCAAAATCCATTGTGCAAAATATGAAACATAAGAATTTCAGGAAAGCCTATAGAAATAAAAATATAACGTTTGTCAATATGACAATCTTAAAATCTAAGTCGCATGAGATCAAAACTCATACTTTTAGGAAACGGGCGCTTTCAGCATGGGAGGATAAGAGGTGCTGGTTAGAACACAACATATCTCTTCCACATGGACATCCTGACACAAACATACCACCACCCAAAAGAATTAAACTCACACTACCACATTCAGGAGACGTCTTAGCATAATCATCCTTAACTTAGTATTTTGATGTTGATTTCTGTAGATAAACATTGTTGTTTTATGTATCGCATGAGATTGTTTTTTCCTTGTGAATATGTGTCCACATCTGTACATTCCCTATGTGATGACTTTTCCACTGAAAGACATTTTTCCTATCCCTGTATATTTCCACCCTTCACGAAGTAAAAAGACTTTTTGTATATAACAATGTTTATTGAAGTGCGCTCATGTATATATTTTCAGTGGATGTTGTATAAAGTCTATTGCTTCACATTCATGTACATATTTCAATAAACATATCACAATGACTTCACTTTGTTTTCCGAAACACTAACGTTATGAGGGATTTAGTATCTTTCACATGGATGCACTCTTGTAAACCATTGGTAATTTTGATAGCCATAGAGGGTATAGTTTGTTTGACGACGGGATGATAGAAAATAGATTCAAACATCTTCTCGACTATTCCATATGAAGCGTCTTTATCATGAATGAAATCACGTAAAATGTATTCTTTTTTCTCACCAACAGAAATAGGTAGAATCAAATCACTTTGAATGTAAAGGTGCTGTTCATGTTTATCAAGTGTCATTGGTGTTTCTATACCAATCGTATGCGCAGCAGCAAACACTGTTTGTAGCATTGAAAAACCAAAGAGTTTTTTCAAATTTTTACTCAATTGACATTGAATGTCATCACCCAGTTTCAGAACAACGCGTTGATTTTCAATTGAAAACGAAATGTGGTGTGTCTTTACATCATATTTACTTTTCATCACATGCTTCAACTTCTGTTGTATATAAGGATTTACTACATGAATGAAGCTTTCAACTGTATGATATAGACGCGGCATTATATTGATAGCAACTTTAGATTCTTCATAAGACTGGTAAATTTTCTTGATGCGATCGCCATAGATGTCCACCCACCATTCATCATTAACTGAATCAGCTTTAGTGTGATATTCATGAGAAGCATACACCACACCGCTTCCAATAATAGGTGTATAATGTCTTACAAAATGACGCAAGGTTGGAGAGAAATAAACTGTAAGTTTGTCATTATATTTCTGAATAACCAACTTATTTTTGTCCGCCATAATTTTTTCTCCATACTTCTTACCCACAGTCTCATTCCATCGTTTTACTAACTCAATAAGTGATAAAGGTTGAACACCACGCTTTTTCAAAATGATGCGTTCTTCGCATTCTACAACATCTTTATCAAATATTTTAAATCTATAATGAAATTTGTTGATTCGATTTGAATAAACTTTTCTAACATTTGCAGTAGCAATTGACGTTAGATGTAGTCCATGGCCAAAACCAAGATGCGGATAGAATTCACTATCCAACCTCAGCGTAAGACCTTTAGTAAAAGAATGAAAGCGGAGGAACTGTCTCCCACTCCAATGATAGATAGTAAACTCATAAGCTTTCTGATTTTTATTCTTCATGATGGAAGTATTACCACTGTTGAATGCCTTAATAATTTTCTCATTCCCAAATGGCTCATAAGAATCTGATTTTATCTGAATCCATTCATAGTTCCATTTTCCATCTGATGTTAAATTGTATGGGAAGTGGAATGCATTATTCATCGTTATTCCATCATGGGTGCGAGGAGTCAATATCATTTCTTCCAAATCATTCACATTCTGAATATTGCTATCATAGCAAATACTAGAAACGCCAACCTCCCATTCACCTTCTAAATGCAGTGGCCGATTTAATTCTACTCGATAGTCTGATGGTTTATTTTTGGGAAATTTATTCATAGAAGCATTACTGGGCAAGTAGATTAGAAACGAGTCCTTATTTTCACTTTCCATATTATTCACATTGGAAAAATATAATAGCATACTTTTGCATTAACTCTTCATTCGGAAATGGAGTGTAATACTTGTCACAGCATCTTTATGAAAAGGAATCAACGCACCAGCATCATCATAAATGGCAAAATCCATTTGTGGGATGTAGTTTGATTTCAGCTTTGTATAATGCACTTTCTTGAAAGTATGCTCAGATAAAATACTGCAGCTTTTTGGCTGGTATGGTATCATTGCTAGCAATAGAGCTTCAACATCTCCCACACGTACATCTTCACCAATATTGGAATATATCTGAAAATAGTTAATACGACGCGATAGCGACATGTCTGCGCTAGCTTTGGTTACAGTACCACTTTTAAAGATATTTTGATCAAAACCCAAAATGTCCATTAGAGTTTTATCCATAATTAGTTCAATACCTTTTCCATTTATAGTGAGAAACAAAGTACCTTCTTTTTCAGAAAATGAAATATGTTGCTCATTAATCACTTCATTTAAATAATCTACAACCAATTTAACCGAAGTAATAATGCGAGGCATCAACACTCTTGTTTCATGTAAGAAACCACCAAAAGGCTCTACACACTTTCTGTATAAAGATACGGCCCATTCTGTATCAAATTGATTTGGCCTTTCACATGGTAAATGTTGCATATCAGATTTTCCATGAACAGCTGCAGAACGATGTCGTAAGAACTGATGAAAATCTTTTGAACAAACTAATACTAGATCATCATCATTTAAGTTGCTTATTGCAATATGATTAGATGATTTGATATAAGTCAATGTTGCCACTTGTTTGTCATCAACTCGAAGGAGATAATTAAATTTCTTCAATAATGTTTCAGGAGTCATGTTTGTCTTTCTTGGCTTAATCACAATCTTCTTCACCAACGTCTTCTCATTTCTTGGAATAATATCTACATAATAAGCTTCCTCTCGATATATTAACTGTTTATGACCACTTATGTGGTAATTAACGTTAAAATTATCATAGCTTGTTAAGGCGCTAGCGAGGTAGCCTAAATCATTTCTTAAACTTGGACTTAAACCAACAATCCAATCTTTCTCAACTACATGATGTACATAATTATAATCATCATTGTGCGGAGTAAATTGGACAATATGTTTACACGCTTTATTCAAGAAATCATATATAAACTTTTTACATGATAAGAGATCTTTCTTTGACCACTGTGGAATGTATACTCGGCACCCCTTTTCACATTGATAAGCAGCTGTACGCCTCATATTAATAGTCATCACCTCATGATCAAAAGTATAGACACAGTTGCTATAAACAAGTTGAGTGACACCCACTTCCCAATTCCCATTTAGCTGTTGTGCATGATCAATGGGAGTAGAAAAGAGTGCGGCTCGATTACTAGTAAATCTCTTTGTAGCCGCATTGCTAAGCAAAATATGATAAAACGACATTTTTATATTGCTAATCTGCAACTTTGCATAACATCATGAAGACTTGGATTTTGGACTCTCTACAATATATCAGAGTTGATCGTGATGGAAACGTACATTTCAAAAATTCTCATGGTCATACATCAAGAGGAATTACATTAACATGGCGACAATTTGTCAACCTCAATGATATCATGAGGGATTTGGAATATTTTGAAACATTAAGATTCATCTCCTTGGGTGATCAAGTTTGGCTTCAACATTACAGAAATGAAATTCAAATCTACCATTCTCATTCCGCAAACTGTTTCTCATTTCGCAAATACAATTGGGAGAAGTATAGAAGATACATACATCGCTCCATCATGACATTTATTCGTCGTGAGTTCATCGCCCTACTATGCAAATCTTAATCAGACATGACTACCACGCACCATGAGTTGGAAATTAGATTCCCTACAACGTATTGAAACGGATCATGATCGAAACGTCTATTTCAAAGATTCAACTGGAAATGTGAGAAGAGAGTTTGCTTTATCTTATCGTCATTTTCAATCTCTACATCATATCATGAAGGACTTGAAATACTTCTATATGAAAAGACATTCACGTATTGGAAATCGCATCTGGCTGCGCGTCAACAATCGGCGAATTCAACTCTATCATTCCCAACTTCATACTAACTTCACATTTCATCAAGGTAGTTGGGAAAAGTATAAAAGGAAGGTACATCGCTCAATTTACTCATTCTTTCATCATGAAGCGCCATCGCTACACCATCGTCAACATTCTCCGTCGCTTCAGACTCTACACCAAAATCGATCTCACAACATTACGCCAACAGCTTCCAAACAGCAAGTATTACCCGGGCCGTCCTCAAATGTTAGTGGTGAAGATGAACAATTCACGGAATCTTCAACTCTTCCCAAATGGGACTGTACAGATTCTCGGCGCCCTTTCTCATTCATCGGCGCAGTCAATGCGCTTAGAGCTACAAAGACTACTACGTCGGATATGGAAGAGGGAGAGGTGTGTGATGTCGAATCTGACTGTGGACAATATGGTGATCTCTACTCAATTGAGTGACAGTCTATCATTTTTGAATATTCGTACCAGCAGTTACAGTTTGTGTTATGAACCCGAACATTTTCCTGCAGCTCTCATTAGTTGTTGGTTGCCTGTGCATGTGGCAATCTTTCATAATAGTAAAGTGATCATTACTGGACTAAAATCTCATGAACAAGCAAATATGATCCTAGACTATCTCATTGAGTATGTACGTACCCAGCGGATTGTAAAATAAAAAACAATTTTTTCCAACATGATGTTTTTATTTCAAATCATGATAGAACTTACAAATCATTTTTTCATTAGAGGATGGATTACATGAAAAGTTTTGAATAATAGATGCAAATCGAGATACATGTAAACGTTTTAAGATGAAGTACAGTACAAAAGCACCACACGTTGATGAAAGTGGATGTTGTAGTATGCGTTCATTTCGCTGATATTGACGCGTATGTTTTCTCAACCACTGCTGTGTTGGTATATTTGGAGGTTGAGCAAGAGAGTCAAATAGTTCACCACGTCGGTCTTCTCCAATAAAGATAGCTTTCCAATGCTCACCGCCTAAATTCTGTGAATGAGTGTTTAGCACAATAAAGATGGGATAGGGATTTACTGCAGGTGGTAAGGTATCAAGTGAATAGACATTATCGAAAGCTTTCAACGTCGCTTCGTCTGCATTACGCTGCACTTTAGTCTTAATATCGTCAGCAGTCAACCAACTCATTAACGATTATACTGAAGAATCACGTCACGATACTTTGTAATTTCAATATTTGAATCGAAGACTGCATAAATTAATACATTGATCGTCTCAGGTAGTGTTCTTTTGAACGTCAAATCCAAACGAATATTATGAGGCACGTTCGCTTGACGATAGGGTGCACTAATATCGCTGTCAGCAGTCAAATCAAATGCATAAATAGTATATCCACTCTTAAACTCTTTCATAGTCAGTCCGTTGGTGTCATCCGTATTGTAAAAGCCAAAAACATCCATAAAATCAACATAACTGCGCATAAATTGATCTGAAGCAAAATCTGGTTTGTAGGGTGGACCAGGATGACTCACACCATTTACACGTAAAGCAATTTCACTTAACTGATTGTGTTTAAAATTGAAAGGATTCTTCTTTATATTACCATTAAATGCATCATTTTCAACCATTGCCACCATGAGGAGCTTCGGTGCTTCCGATGGAAAGAGGCCATCTTTCATGAAACTCTTTTGATCTTTCGGAATTGTAAAGGTGAGAAGCTTTGTATGCTGAATGGGGTAAATGGCATTTTGGCGGTTAAGGCCTTCAGCATGCCCTCTAATGACACTTGGATTCGGTACTACTCGACGAATGTAAAGTGCAATATCTTCCACATGAATTCTAAAATTGTCAACTTTAGCAAATGCATTCAGCGCAAATTCAGGCTTATTCAATGTCAGCTTGAGTCGCATGCTGGTATTACACAGTAAAAACTTTGACTGTCTAAAGAAGTCTAAATTCAGCGGACCATATAGCTGACATACTCTACTATCTTTAATCATAGCAGATCGCTTTACAAAGCCACTGTTTGTTTCAACATCAAATTTTCCTGCTTCATCTCTGTACCATCCCATGGCTTCCATATGACTTTTTTGTGCTGCTGGATGAAACTGTGATACATGATTGAAATATGATTTATAGGGATAATCGCTTTGACCACCTTCCACTTGCTGCTCTCCAATCGTTAGAGAAACATCACGAAGTAATGTAGTCAATGGTAAATTGTTCAGTCCAACTTTATGTGCATCGTCAATAGCAGTTCCATCTGCTTGCTGAATTCTAAACCTCAAATCAAGCATCGCATAACTCAAATCTATGTAGTCATCACTACCACCAGGAATAACAAATTCATTGGGGCCAGCATTCTCAGCTGTTCGAGGATGATAATCTACAATACTTGAACTAAGAATATCTGTCTGTATGGCTTGTTGATCGAACAAACAAAAACCGGAAGTTTTACACTCCATGATTAGAAGTTATAGCAGCGTCGTCGTTTAGCGCCTGATGAATGATTAGAGCCTCTGCGACGTTTGCGTGAATGCCTTTTGACTGAAGATCGCACCTTACCAGCTCCGCGATGTTTCCTCCTTCCTTTATTCATTCGTTTAGGTGATTTCTTTCCTTGAGTAACACCAGCAATGGTCTGCTTCAATGTTTTTAAACCGCGTTCCTTCCCACGATTCAACAAACTGCTCTTAAAACTTCTACCTCTGGAAAGATCACTAGCAACATCACCAGCAAAGCCAACGGCATTACTTAAAACATTTCGTTTTAAAGATCTACCGACATTGGATATGAGAGGTGCTACAACAGATTTCAGTGCACCAAGTATGCTACCTCCACGTTGGCGGCGAGCACCGATGTAAATTTGTCCTCCGCCACTTACATAGGAGGGTCGTGAATAAAATGAGGCAGTTGGATTCATAGCTCAAACCCTAAACATTGTTAGTTACAACTTTGCATGAATCACTGTCGATCACTTAGATGAAAGATGTCGGCACGACGCATCCAAGAGTTCATACATGAAGGATAACCAGTCCATTTAACAAGACACCATTCTTCACCTTGCCGTTTTTTTACATCGAATGATTTTCTCTACCAAATATGTTTCACTTTCAGTGACTACCTCAATCTCATCGCGGTAAAAGCTACCCTCAATTTCTTCATTATCGTAATCTTTCAACTTGTAGGTGGTCGGAGAGTCTTTTTGATTAATCCTTGATACTGTAAATACCTCCTCTGTCCAATTCGGAAGGTACCCTTTAGCAAAAACACTTTTCACTTTTGAGATACGAACTTTATCGCCAATTTTCACATCACTTTTCACATGAGTGCGTTTACGTTGGAATGATTCGCGCACTTTATCTACATTGTCAGCATTTACATCTACTGGTCTGAGTCCAATAGAACGATGGATAGAGTGATTTAGGCATGGAGTGTATCTTGTAGAACCTTTGTCCAATTTTGTGTCAAGTTGGCAGTAAAATGTCGCCACAAGCGATTTTTTAATGTGCGATTAAAACGTTCAACGAGTGCAGCTTTATAAGCGCTCTTTACACTAAACAACTCAATGTCATGCCTCTCAAATAATCTTGTCACATGCTGATTTTCAAACTCTTTTCCTTGATCACTCTGAATTCTTTTTGGAATGCGACCTTCTCGAAAAATTGTTTGGAATGCTTTTGCTACTCCTTTCCCTTCTTTAGTTTTTAAAGGTTGAGCCCACGCATAACGCGAGAAAATATCAATGACGGTTAAAATAAAATTATTGCCCGAGTTATGTTTTGAAATGGAGGCAACATCGCACAAATCTGCTTGCCACTGTTCATCGATGTCATGAACAATATAATGGCGGGTGCGGTACTTCTTTTTCGCTTGTTTGTGGAGTGTATAGGTAGCCTGACCCTTTAACCATAGTTTCACTTGTGATTGTGGAAGACCACTCGCTTTTGATAATTTCTTGATAGATGCAAATCCTGCCGGATGTTTTACATCATAATAGATTGACTTCAAACGTTCAGTCGATGACGGCTGACTCTTTTTCCTCCTTCTCATCTTTTTTCTTTCTTGCCTTTCTACATTTACAACAACTGCAGCATTTAGCTTTAGCGGTTTTGCGATCGTGTTCACATTTCTTAGGGGTTTCATTATGAGAGCTGGCGCAGCAAGTGCAAGTGACAACGACATTCACCTCTGGCGGCTCATTACATGGCAAGCAACACATCTGCTTCATATTAATAGTCTGAGAACATGTATTTCCTAGGAGGAGCTGTTTTACGTTTTCCTTTTACCAGTTTTAGTAGCGATGTAGATCTACGTCGAGTTCTTCCTCTTGTTTGCTTAGTGAGTGTGGGAGGGGATGTAGCAGGTGACGCCTTAAACCAATTTGTTGGCATTTTCATCGCCTGAAGCATTGGAGTAGTAGCCACTGTTGAATCAAGTTCTTTCAATGTCTCATTATTTAAAGCAAATTTTGGCACATTATGCTTTTTCAATAGTTTAAGAAAGTATGACCAACCAGGTGGAACATAGCCCTGACGGCGCTTTCTACGTGTCGCATACTGAATCAAGTCTTCATAACGTGAAGCATCAATCACTTTATTTTCATCTGTAATGATTTCTCCTCTATCATTTACATTGAGATGGGGTTCAATACTGTTGAAAAGAGATATGGCATGTGCGCGAGATGCTAAAGGTGTAGCAGTCGATACAGAGTCACGCATCTTATTCTTCAAGTTTTTCAATTGCTCAACAGTTTCCGATTGTAATAATACAGCACGATGTGGATCTTTGATGTGAACATTTTGCTGATAACCTATTTCTTTCCTATACATTTGATTTGCAAGAGGTTGCTTTACTTGCTGCATGGCAGTCAATTGTACATATTCATCCTGAGGAATAACAATCATGCGAGAATAAGAACTCATAGTTTGTAGATAATCATGGGAGTTTTCAAAATATCACTTCGAAATCTAAATTCTTCCGGACACTCTTGCGTAAAGTCAATGAATAAGTAACCGTATGGTTTTTCAGTAGCTGCTTGAAAAATTTCAATTAAGGCTTTTGATCCTCTGGGTGCAACTTGTCGCGCTAAAATTTCAAATTGACTTTTATCTCGCGGATTCTTGAAAATAGCATAATAGTGTGTATTCAGGTTTCGTGTACGAGCTTCTTTTCCATCAGGAAACAAATTTTGTGTAATATAGATGATAAAACACCTTTTATGGTGTGCTGCGCGAGTGAACATATCTGTAACATCTTTTGAATTCTTACTTTCTTTTAATAAATCATCCAATACAACAACATCATTAGACTGAAGTTTATCCACTGGAATAATTCCTTCATGTCGAATAAAGTTGCGACTTTGCAATTCCTAAAACAGCGACGGTTGATAAATACCATAACACCAAATCACTCGATTGATAGGTTCCTTAAACAACTCCCTTCTTTTATCCAATAAATTCAGCGTGAAAACAGTTTTACCTGCATGAGATGGACCTGATACAGTCAGAACTTTATCACATTGAAGTCTGAAATCCATTTTATTACTTTGAGACTCAACATTTGCATAATTAACGCTTAGAGCCAAAGATATTTCCCAATAGGTTGCCCACGGCAGGAGCTATCATTGGAAGTATTGCTGAAAGGAAACCGCCCTTTTGTGTTAGAGTTTTCCTCTTTCTTTGAAGGGCGACTTTAGGATTGGAGATGAAACGCAATTTCGTAGCATATCGCTTAAGTAACTTTCGTTGTTTTGGCGCTAATTTCTTCGTCCTCAACTTCCTCACATGAGAAATAATTTCACAAATGAATTTATCGTTAGCATGTCGTATAGCATTGTATCGCTGATTTGCTTTCATTCGTCGGAGAGCTTGAATGGCTGAAGAAAACTTTTGACTTTTACGTTTCGTCATTTTACGTTTCGCCATTTTCCGTGTTAGTCTTTGCTAAAACCTATCTTTACCACATTTGCATAGGTACTAACTATTGCGACATAAGTGACACTCGAAATGAGCAATGTCACAGTGGTTACATTGGCAAAGTTGAATGCAATTACGTATGAAACAGCGTTGACAAAAAGCATGCTTACATCTCTTGAAGATGCGCTTTTCATTTCCATCCTTTCGCTTACATACATCGCAACACATAGTTTCACCGTTACTGATGTCTATAGCAAGTCTTTTTGAAGATATGAATTTGCTAGCCTTTTCTAAATAAAAGACGCATGTACAGAAGGAATATACTTCGAGAGTGAGCAGACATAGCTCGAAAACCAGTTGTGCTACAATCAAGTACCACTGCATTTTCAATTTTTCTTTATGGAAAGTTGAATGTGAATATCTGAAATCGCTTCAATCACTAGACTGCTACCATGATGGTTAAATGCGTTAAGACGTTCAGCAATTTTTATCATATGTCTTTTAAAAAATTCTTCGGGGTGATCTACCACTTCCATTGAATAAGAAGCAAAATGGAAAGAGCGACTTTCCACCTCTTCCTTTCCAAAATGACTAAACTTAATTTTCGCAACTAATCGCGCCATGACAATGCTATCAGAGAATGTATTCATTAACTCTAGAAATAGAGTGCTAGCATCATCGACCACTGCTTCGATGTCGGTCTCATCTTTATAAAATTTATCACATAATCTTGAACAGCTCCTTTTAAACTTTGCCTATGAAAACGTAATGTTCCGCAGTCGTTTGAGAAAGACATGATCGCCCTTTAACTAACCCATCCATTGCATGAAAACAACAACTGTTCTCATAGTAACATTTATTGAATAACGGTAACAAGCATGCATTATAAATCAATGGTTTGAAAGAGATAAAATAGATACAGCTGATAACTATCATACAGCGAGCAATGATAACCATACAGGACTTTGGCAGTGTTGAGGTAAGGAGGAAAGAAGCATTGGTTATGAACGTAGCTACTACAACGAACAGACAAAATAGGAACACACAAATCCTTAAAACGTTTCGTGACTTCATGATAATGTTGATTCACTCTACTATCCCAAGGCGGGAGCAAAATATCATCAATGATTAGATTGGGAAATACTTTCCTCTCCTTACCAGGATTATTACAAAAGATGCGTATAACATTGAAAGCAGCTAACCATCGTTTAAAGTCAATAAGAAGAGCACTTTCACAAGAAAAGCCATAGTCTTGCAAATATTTCAGATTAAGTCCATGAATGTGTTTTCTCGCCCATTGATCAACATTGGGATCGCAGTTGGCATGTTGATGATAGACACTAACAATCTGATATGTCCAATTGTTCATAGCAATAGCACTGAGCTTCTGTACAGGTTCACCCTCACAATCCATAAAAATGATGATAGAAGCCTAAAACGGAAATTTACACATCTAAGGAAACGTTCTATAACATATTACAAAATGAAGAATTACATCGATGCTTTTCACGACAAAATACACAAATGATATGATGGCAACGAAGAAGTAAAATGTATCTAATAAGACCACGTCTACGACACTCAAAGCACATAAGCGAATTGTCATAGGGTAGAGTTAGGAAAGGACTAGCAATTCTCCTTCTTTGATTTGCGTTTTGATGTAGCATTCTTCTCCGACTTGCGCTTCGTACCACTGCTGTTAAGGATTTGATCAATTATGTCGTCCACGTTGGGTGGTTTCGGAATATATAGGATGGATTCCATATGCATGGAGAGAGAGGCTATTTTATTATCCTTGTGTCGACCATAATATAGCCCATTCACTTTGAAAAGGATATCCCAAGTACCTTCTCCGAGCTCATCACATCTGATGGGTATTGAATGATCTCCCTCCTTCTTATAGTAAGTACACCAATGTGATACCGGTAGGCAAATGTGATTACCATCCCAAATCTTTCTATAGGGAGTATCCTTGTCATCTCTCGCCTTCCACTCTTGAGCAAGAGGAGTAGGAATGTCCATATTTAATGTCACGTACTGCTCAATAATATCAAGTTGGTGGCGAATGTACGGACTCACGGGGATCAGTATGTAGTCCCCATACTGATTGTGCATTATCTTGACATCCGTGGAAGGGAGCATTCCCGTTTGGAGTACAACGCTATGATCATCATAACGCAAGGCTTGTTTAAATTTACGCTGTAGCGGTGTAGGATTATGTACCTTGGATGTTTCTTCCACTGGCCTCAGTTGTAGATGATCTGACCGTAGCGAACCTTGTAACGTTTGACCGCCATTTTGTCCTACTAGTGCAGCAGATGGAGTAGATGCCTGAAAATGAAAAAAGATTGTATTAAGTTTACGTTCAAGGGAGGAGAGGGAGGGAAGTAGCGACTTACCATTTTAGTTGGATAATAGATAAGGGAACTAGAGAAAGAGAGAAAATGTGCGTCCGTCACTCGTGTGATTCAACGATGGAATGATTCTCACTGTGGAAGGCTCGCTATTTATAAAGAAATGCTTGATTCTCATTGGATGATGATCCTCATTGGACAATAACATCAAGCTGATTCGAAATCTAACTCTGTCGTTTTTCGCCAATGTCCCAAAATCTTAAATGGCGTCTCACATCTAAATGAAGACAGATAGGAACAAGCCGATTCTTTCACTGAATTTGTCTCACTCTTAGCTTTCAAACGAGCTATCGCACGACAAAATCCGTCCACTGGAAGCCAAAATCGAAGCAAGCTGTCCAGAGGGGGGGGACGTCAGTGAAATTTCAAAATTTGATGAAAAATGTTTTGGTGACGGTCCCAGGTCGAAATTCCACACTTTGGAAAATTTTCAAATTTTTACCCATACAAAGCCACTCTGACACTTAGGATTTTTTCAGGTGAGCGAGCTCCGACATAAAATCTTGTAACCGCTCTAACTTTTGAACGAAGACAGATAGGAACAAGCCGATTCTTTCACTGAATTTGTCTCACTCTTAGCTTTCAAACGAGCTATCGCACGACAAAATCCGTCCACTGGAAGCCAAAATCGAAGCAAGCTGTCCAGAGGGGGGGGGACGTCAGCGAAAATCTTTTTCTCTCCGATTGACTTGAAACTCACCATAACGATGCAGAATTTCACGCTGAATCCGAATCTGGCCTCCGTTTTCTCATCCGATGCTTCGTTTTGGCTCTACAGTAGGCAGCCATCGCAAAAATTCTAACTCTGTCGTTTTTTCGAAAAATGTTGAAAATTTTTTCTCTCCGATTGACTTGAAACTCACCATACAGATAGAGAATTTCACGCTGATTCCAAATCTGAAATTCGTTTTCCAATCCGATGCTTCGTTTTGAAGCTAGAGCCCAAAACGTCCCAAATTCTAACTCTGTCGTTTTTCGACAATGTCCCAAAATCTTAAATGGCGTCTCACATCTAAACGAAGACAGATAGGAACAAGCCGATTCTTTCAGTGAATTTGTCTCACTCTTAGCTTTCAAACGAGCTATCGCACGACAAAATCCGTCCACTGGAAGCCAAAATCGAAGCAAGCTGTCCAGAGGGGGGGGGGACGTCAGCCGAAAATTTTTTCTCTCCGATTTCGCTGGAAACATCCTTCCTAACCCAAAATTTCACGTAGATTCCGAATCTGGCCTCCGTTTTCTCATCCGATGCTTCGTTTGGGCGCTACACACCAAAACGTCCCAAATTCTAACTCTGCTAAAATTTTGAAGAAAAATTTTTTCTCGCCGATTGCCTTGAAACTCACCCTACCGATGCAGAATTTTACGCTGAATCCGAATCTGGCAGCCATTTCACCATCCACGACAACCTAGACGGTCGCCCACGTCAACCTAGACGGTCGCCCACGTCAACCAGGCGGTCGGACCAACTCACCCGAGTCTCACACTCTGTCGTTGCAGAGGGGGGGTGCAGTCAGCGAACATGTTGTGAACGGGAACCCACCTGGCCGGCACACCACGACAGACCACAACCTCTGTCGTTCCAGAGGGGGGGGTCAGACCCGAAGCACCACGGCGGCCGACCACGACACTCTGCCGTTCCAGAGGGGGGGCGCCGGTCGAGTGTTTGTCACTTGCTTACTACTAGCGCCTCGGCGTTGCGGCGCTTACAAACTAATGGGCGTTTGTCATGAGATTCTTCTAAAAAGAACAGCAACAATACTAAAAAGCATGATAGAGAGGAAGGCATCAATAAGACCTGAAAACTCATCTAGCATGCTTCTTAAGATGTGGAGGCTTCGACGCTAATATCAGAGGTGTAGCGCTTATAAGAAAGCTGCGGGACGTTTATTAAAACGTTGACCTCTCAGCTGCAGGAAATGCGGCATGCTTTATTAAACAAAATTATTTTTAAAATTGTATTAAGAGTGATTTACGATCTACTTGACCGACATTTCCAAATGCTCAACAGGTGAATGACCGGCCAGTCAAACAATAATTGAAAATATCGAACTGGCCCGACCTGACCGGTGAACGGCGCCGGTCGACCCGTATCGTTCCAGTGCTGCCCTTACATCCCTCTGGATCTCATTCATGTTTGATAGATCTTATAATTATCTATATAATTTAGGTTTGACCGATCAAGAAGCTAATCATCCGTTTCATATTAAGCATAGACATATCAACTGCAGAATGACATGATCATTCGCAGCATTGGCGCTTCGAGTTCATCGCTGACATTCCAACCGCAGAATTGACGAAATAAGGTGAAGCATTCCCGTTTCAAATGCCAATTAGCCTACCATATCAACAGCATAATGAAAACAAAATTTAACGAAAATTCACCCTCATCAATGGTGATCTGTAGCTGCTGACATGAAGCAAAGAGGCAAATAACAACTAATAACAAATGGCTTAAACAAGTATCATGGAGAACATTAAAATGTCTATTTTTTTGATAACAATCAAGAAGTCTTGGCATGTATTCTTACCATGGCTAGGAGCCAATGCACTTGTATCGATGGATCTCATGATCGATGTGTTTTGTGTTTTTATAGGATTTACTTTTGACGAGAACTCTATTAAATATTATTGGAGATGATGAGGATGCGAAAGCAAAAATACGGCACTCCCTTTAGTAATGGCTTTAATAAAAATGAGTTGCTAAAAATATTTACACGTCAAACGTTTCGCGACGCAGTCGCTGCCTCAGTGCACTAAAAACCCTCCCGTATGAGGCTATCAACTATATTATTGGAGAATTGATTTCAAGACCATAAACGATTAGCTAATATTGAATATAGCAACTAACATCCATGTGTATTGTAGGCTTATAGAGACGCAGATGAACAGAAAATTTGCTGTTATATATCGATTCACAGATAAAAATGATTATTGATAAATTAGCTTTGTGCAGCGCTTTGCTCTGTTCAACCCTGAGGATGGACATTCATCATCCAGTCATTCACTTCAGCATCTTAATTCAATCTTCATCTACACGAGCGCAACTGACAAAGACGTGGTGTGTCCGTTCTGTGGGTCCTATTGCATGAATCCAACCACTATGCTAAGCAGTCGATTTCATCCTCCATTTGCACAGTTAAATAGAATAGCCTAGAGCACATTCGATGGAGGAAAAGCTGCGTCTATACTCCTTTCATTGTTTCATTTTGCATTTGAAACGTTAATGCTGCAGTTGATTTGGTAAAGAGCAGCAGTTTGCGCACTCATGCCGGCAAAAATGCACTTGAAACGGCAATGACGCAAATTCTTTTCGACTGAAATAGCGCTGCCAATCTTGAAGTGACAAAACTCGTTCAAACCTACATAATATTCTGTACTTCAAGCTGTGTGGAATATGAATTCGTCTGAATGAAACGTTGTGCGCTAGTCTAAGTCAATCAGATTGAAGAAGTTTCGAGGTATAGGCAACACGAAATGTAATAGAAAATACAATTTTCACGATTGTGAAGTAGTCAAATCACAGAATTAGACAGGTCGTCTCTCCTTCTGATTGCCTAGAAAGGAAGCGCCGCAATATGTGACGACAAGGAAATGGTACAATCTGCTGACGCGATTCTTTGGAGAAATCGAACAATGAGCAGCCAGTTCAACATTAAACAGACCACATTATGCGAAGTTTCAGTGACTGTTATCAACCGGATCACACACCAAAAAGATGCAGACGATGTCAAGTTCTAAAGAGAAGTTTGTGAACGTTTTTTCGTGCACCAGCTAACTCTTTTAATAATGATCGGAGGGACCAATATTATCCAGAAGCCTTTTGCGCTTTCTGAATGCTTTGAATCTGAAGGAATCGTGGTGATCAAAGCATTTTGAAGGAATTCGCAGCAATCCGCAAACGACGCACGACTATTTTTTCCTATCTGTGTAAGGTATGTAGAATTTCCTTTTGCCCACTTCGTAAGTTCCAGCATGTGCCATCGCTTTGAATCATTTTGTACTTCTAGTAAAGTGACACACTCTAACAATCTAATTATGTGATTCAAAGAGCTACTGGACACCCAGTTACGGACCAATGGCAGATGACACGCACGACCACAGTTTTCAAAATTATGCCAAAAATAATTTCTACATGAAGATAGCACAAACGACAACATTAGCCATCACTTATTTTTGAAGTAGTTTAATGTAAATTAAAACTAAGCTCCATGCATTCACAGAGGAAAGGAAATTTTTCGAATGAATTGTCATGAAATGTTTGTTTATCGAGATTCCAAGAAGTAACATTTTCTTCTCTTCTGCCATAATCATTTGGTTCATTTACATTCCATGTGAATCCTGGTGTTGGAATAATTATTTTTGAAGTGTGCCAATACCATCCTTCTGTTCTGTTCTTTCCTTTCTCTTGTGCACCGCCGACGTAAAGCAACTTAAAGGTCCATTCACTAGCAGGTACTAGAGGATGAACAAAGTCCTTTACTGTCTGTAACTCTTCCAATGTCGTCAATTCAGCTAATTTTGCTCCATCTTCTCGACAACTCCTCTCCGCATCCGCCCATTCAACTGCAGTCAGATTCAATTTGTAACGTGAACTTTGCCTTGTAAAAGAATATTCTGAAGGACATTTATTAATTGTTGATCGTTTGGTATTGATCCAGATCTCCGCTGTGGGTATTGGAGGGCTGGTGATTTCTAGCTGGAATATCGGGAGAGGAGGAAATAAGTCGCAATAGACATTTACGAAAATGGCTCCACATTGTGCCTCAAGTATGCAAAGTCTAGCGCAATCTTTAGCTTCATAAACATCAAAGATGCGAGCAAACGGTTGAAAGGAGTCAAGATAAGACTGTGCGACGTGAATCCTCCTGAAGCAGTTATCAGGTTGGCACTGTATTACATGAAAGAAGATGATAAATGACCAAGTGAGAGAGAACACATCAATATGCATCATGCTGACAGCAGCAATGATGATATCTGCATTTGGTAGGGAAAAGCGAAAGATGTCAATGATATTAGTAACTAACAATTCCTTTGTTTATTCACCCATTAGTTGCTACACAATTTCTGACGGCGATATTAATGATGATGTAATTGATTCGTCAGTTTTAATCACTAAGGTTGTCATAGTAGTAGAATTCTAACACTTGGTTGTCTAGACATAAATATATTTCAGACAATTTAATTCTTTTGATGTTAGAAGCGCCTTCTCTAATGCAACAAGACGACAACAAGACGCCTTCTCTAATGCATTGCCTACAGCAGCATAAAGGGTTTCTAGAGGTCGATATTTCTGAAATGCAAATGAAACCAACAAACATTACTTTCATTCTTTGTTCTCAGCATTTCACACCTTTCCATTTCAATTCAACGACATATTAAATAGGTCGATAACCTCAAAAGGTTGTTTAGATGTGTCAAATAAATGTCATGTTCATCAGCTACTGGTATGTCAGTCATAATTTTGAGACATTACCACTTTGGAATTCGAATTACCCTTTTAGCTTGTTTAAAAATGCTGCTTGGAAAATCCCTAAAACCACGGATATAAAACAATGTTTGAAAGTACAGTTAACATCCCCTAGAAAAATTTGCCGGGGCCACGTGTGTGTTTGGCCCCCTTCAAATTTGAGCTGTTAAAATATTCATCTTGATGATAATTTGCAATCTAATTCTTTATTAAATAAGTAAAAAGTCGGGAGATGAAGCGACCTCTATCGCGCTGCATTATTTCCGCTTGCATCACTGACAGATAGCTAATCAACACATAAACATGTGAAACCAAGGATTGTAGCCACCTCCGCACAATGTCTGTTAATGATACTGCAGCTTTGGCTATCGGCAACTGCTGAGATATTGCGCATTTATCTTTCTGCATTTGAATTAGATGTTCTCCTCATCAACTCTGCGAGTTCTGACACAAGAAAGTCGACAAAGTGCCTTCAAATCCGTGCGACCCATGGACCATCCACCCACATGTGTAGTGGTTTACCAATTGGAATGCTTACAACATGTGCTCGCTATTCGATTCGCTCTCAAGACATCTTAAATGTTGGTGGATAACTTATGCATCAAAGGAGAGACCATAGCTGACTTCTATCGTGTCGTGCACATATAACAGAGTTTGCTAAACGCTGTACTTTGACTTGAATTCACGGTAAAGTAAAATTCATTATGATATGATGAAATTGATGTTTTCACACTCAAGGTCGGTGGCACAATACAGTAGGGTAACCCCTTCAGCGGCTCCAGAAGCCCAGTCGCTGTGTCGTTCCTGGAAGCAGTTGCGACTAACTTCGACGTGAGAGACCTCAGCCCCCGGACTTCCGTCCGGTTGTTTCTCTTTGGTGGGAACGCGGAAGAGATCCACTAATGAAGCAGTCGAAGGAAGAATAACTCATGGGCTTAGCGCACCACTGATCCGGCCAATAGGAATAGGATGACCCTCAGAAACGGTTGGCCACATGTTTAATTAGACATTTTAGCATTCCTCCCCTACCTGTAGTCGGACACCCTGGCTGGGTGTAGTGACGATCAAGCAACAACTTTGACAGTCTGAGAAGCTAGCAGACACCCTGATCGAATCGACCGTCTGAGAAGGATCGGCCTGAGCGTGAAGACGGAAGTATAAATTTACTTTTGATTCGCCAGCATCTCCAATCATGAGATGGTGGCACGTCTCATCTTGTGGGTAGCTTAAAGGTAGGATTAAATATGCTGAAGTAATTACTCAAAAGTCTACGCTTTCAAAGAAACTCACACTACGCTTAAATGCTCATTGCATATTGTGCTTCCTGCAAGAATGTAAAATTCGATGTACATGTAATTCTTCATGTCAAATGAGATTGAAGTAGAATTCTATGGCATATAACTGACAGAGTATACAAACATGCATCATAAATTCATAAACAAAGAAATGTAAGATTAAGTCCTGACAACATCGACACAAATGACTTATATGACAATTTCATTTCCTGGACAGATGAACGACGAAAAGTGTTCTCTTCCAAGCGCGTGTGATCTTTTTCCGTGCGAAATATAATGTTATACGCGCAAACAAGCACTTGTTCATAATAATCACAATCAGTATGAAAGCCCTACACTAAAAGATACTGATTATTGAAATTTTGAATAGGCTGCTTGCTTTTTCTTTCATTTCATTTAACATGAAAATAAAGTATAATGGCATAGTAGAGAGGTGAGATATCGCTAAAATTTATACAATGAATTGTTTTTTTTAAGATGATCGATGAACTGCAGTAATTTTAAAGTCTTTTCTCTGGAAAAGAAGAAGAACGAGTATGGCATTTCGGCACAGCAGAAAGCCGTTGGTCGAGAGGAAACACGACGGGAGGGATGATATTAAGCTTGCCGTGGGAGCGGTGCTTCTCATGGGAATTCTCATGGAACGAATAGTAATTTCAGTTAGGGGAATTTCCATAAAAAATTGAGAAGTTCCAGAGTAAATGAACAATATTTCGCAGCTCTGTTGTACGCTTTCAATTTATATCATAATAATATAATTTAAAAAATGATTACAACGTAAGCATGCACATTATATCATCTTTACTAGCGCATTGCTGCAACAGAGGCATAACGTATGCTTGTCACTTGCAAGTAATATGCATGTTGAAGACCAGTGACGCAGGCAGAATTTTCAAAGGGGGGAGCGGTGGACCTATGGGAAATACATGCTTGGTGCTGATGCCAGACGGCAATGGCTTGCCCCTTCTCCTCCTCCCATTTAAAATACTCAAGTTCTAAAGAGAAGATGTAATGTTTTTGATCATTCCAAAATTTTATTTCTTACACATATGCTCCGCTATCCATTGGCCCTGCTAAGTTGTAGGTGATTTGTGCACAACTATTCCCCAAAAGAATTACATATTTGGTGAGTTGATTCATCCTATGAGGAGGCGAAGGTGGTTCTTCTAACCGGTCTACAGGTCGACGGTTCACGTGTATGCGGCCAGTTTCAATATGTGTGTCTAACTTGTCATCATTCGAAATCATAAGGAATTACACACCTAAATTTCATGATTTGTGCACAACTATTCGTCAAATGAATTACATATTTGGTGAGTTGATTCATCCTATGAGGGGGCGAAGGTTCTTTCTAACCGGTCTTCTACCAGGTCGTTCACGTGTATGCGGCCAGTTTTTAATTTGTGTGGACTAACTTGTCATCATTCGAAATCATAAGGAATTACACACCTAAATTTCATGATTTGTGCACAACTATTCGTCAAATGAATTACATATTTGGTGAGTTGATTCATCCTATGAGGGGGCGAAGGTGGTTGTCATCCCTGCCCACACTTTGATGGCTTGACGAAGCTGGCAGTGCTTTTCACAAATGAAGAGGATGCCATGCTCACTTCAGAACTGACAGTCGTAGAATTGCCAGTGTGCCACGCCTTTGTCAGAGCTGACACTAGAGATAAATCATAGGACATGGGCGCTTCTTTAAATCTGAACCGACGATAGTAGTGTACAATGTTCGTTTAGCGGACACGGGGGACGTCTGTGAAAATTTGTCCAAGTGTCGATCCGTGACGCAACTGCTACGCAACGCTCACGGAGGCGAACTTTTGATTTTTTCGATTTAAACCCCCGTGTCCGTTTATGGGACAGCGGCCATTTTGACTCATTTCTTGGGCATAGAACGACTTGGAACCACTGCCATTCGACGCAGTGTGCTCGATTACCTCTACTGCAACATCAATTACAAATTTTCTTCAGGAAAAATTTTTCTCGTTCCGTTTTGTGTCCGCGACGGATTCTAACATAGTCAGATTTTCTCTCTCTCTCTTGTTCCATGTTAGCTCCGTAGCGAGTCCGCCACGGATCCACACTTAGAAAATTTTCGACTGACCTCCCACCTGAAAAATATTTCTGAGTATATCAACTATTTCAAGTATAGTTCATAATTCGACTTGTACATGGAAAATAACTTAGAAAATTTTTCGTTCTTCATGGAGAATAACTTCGTCAAATTTTCACCTTGACTAATACATCTTGGAAAACCTGAGAGTGCGTATTCATTTGTTTGTACTTTCCAGATGTACCACAACAATCAACGCAGCCCACCTATCAGACACTAGATGAATGCTTGCACACAATGATCTCGACAGGCATGAAAGCCGAACAATAGACAATCGTGACATAGGCAACCAACAATGGACAACAAGATGACTGACAGCGCTCAACACTGAAGTACGTGGCCAGAACAAGATATAAAAGTCATAGAAAAAAGCTTCATTCAAAATGCCTAAGATATGTAAAACGAAGCGAAAAAGAAATTCAAACAAAATAAATAAGTAAAAGGTGAGAAAATGTACAGAAAAATAAATTGAATTAAAAAATTACATATCATTAATTTTATTTTATTTATTTATGTATATATAATATATTATTAAAAAGGTGTATATTTCTTAGTTTTATTAAATCACAATTTTTTGAACTGTGTATATTTTCTTTTAAATTTAATTTATTTTTCTGTAAATTTTTCACCTTGTTTGTCTGTCTATTGTTCAGCTTTCATGCCTGTCGAGATCGTTGTGTGCAAGCATTCATCTACACCTTTTCCATGTGTATTTCTGAAAAGACAACATGGATTTCAGAAAACGAAATGTGTATTTCAGAAATACCATTTGGATTTCAGGAAACAAAATATGCATTTTAGAAACACCATTTGGATTTCAGAAGACGAAATATGTATTTTAGAAGAACAATTTGGATTTCCGAAAGCGAAATATATATTTCAGAAATTGCAATATGTATTTCAGCAGGGGAAATGTGTATTTCAGAAGCACCATTTTGATTTTAGAAAGCGAAATATGTATTTCAGAAATCGAAATATGTAATTCAGAAAGTCATGTTTTAAATTTAGAAAAATAATATTGTCTATAACCGCACCATTTTGCAAGATAGTACAGGCTAAGACGTCATTACTCATAATATTTGAACTGTTGTATTTCTCACACGTGGATTCAAGCCGACAGAATACGGTAGTGCTCGAAATCGCAGCATCATACAATAATTTCCACTCAACAACTCTTTTAAAATCGATTCGATAACCTTATAAGCAGTGTTGTTTACGCATCAACGAAAAAAAATGAGTCAGTCAGCGTCATCATCAATAGTTTCGCAAATTGACGTTGTCAGCGTCAGTGTCAACTTCTAGCACAAATTCAACAAAATAGGGAACTATATGCGCGCATTTGAATTACATATTTACAATCATATTATTTGTGCCTATAAATTGCAGTTACTGTGATTTGCAATTAATACTCGTTCAGCCAAAATGCATGTAGATTGCACGTGATAAATGGATACCGAATAGCTTCTAAGTTCCAAATGGTGATATACAGTCATATAATGGTCAAGGTCATTAGTCCAACTGACCATCAATCGGTAGGCAACCACAATATATAGATATCTTGACTGTAAAAAATTAGTCTGATTTAAAAGTTGTTGAATAATATGTTGAAGAATATATTTAAAAAAAATAATTGGTGTAATCTAAAAAATTTACATTTTACTACAAAAAATGTATCCTAGGACCAACTGAACAACATATGTTTAGATAAAACTTGATTTTTCCTCTAAAAGTCATGCTTGATTAGAAGACTATTCAAGCGGAGGAAGAAGAAGTCCGAAGTCGGTCTTTATCACGATGAACTGGCAGATGCACTTTGGTCCCCTATGCTCATAGGACCCCAATCTCCCCAATGACTGATTCAGGTCAGCTGTGCTGAATCAGGAAAAGTGGTCATATGAAAAATGGTGTTTTTTGCCGATGCTTCCGTTTTGGCGGAAATTCTTTAGACGATTTCAGCCAATTGGCGGAAGTCTCGAAGACGAAAACAACTTGAGGTTCATCATTTGAAAACATCATAACATGTTGAGTCACCCCATGTATCAAGTCACAATACATATAGGGCCTACAATCGTACCTATGCTCATTGGAGGCGACATAAGCTTACATAAGTTATACTTTAGTCTTAGAGGCCCTATTCAAAGTTTGAATTTGAATTCTGAATATCCATAGAGCTCAGATCAGCAATTCATGCAAAGCAAGTGGCACCGGTGAATTTGGCATGTCCGAGTTGTAGGCCCTACAAAAAGTAGGTTCACATGTATATTGTAGGCCTATAGATAGATCAGTGTTCCTTTTGTGAGAAATGAAAAATTGCATGAATGTTTTAATTCAAATTTTGAATTGTTGTGAGCCTACATGTAGGCATATTTATGAGATTAGTATGAACACTCATATTCATGCAAAGTGGAAACCGCTGTTTTATTTAACATGATATTCATGTAATTGTGTAGCAGTAATTTTTTGAAAGAAAGTGCTCATTGTCATTGTTATCCTTTTAAACCCCCCTGGGGTTCTCGACGCCTCATTGCGCATGTATTATCACCATTTGTGAACTGTGGTCGTGTGTCGCGAAGCAAAGTATTTCGTAAAAGGCAATATAAATGGGCACCGGTGTGCCGGTCAATTTTTACTCCCGCCAAAATTTACTCCCCAGTAAATTTTTCCTAGGATATTTTTACTCCCCAGTAAATTTTGCCTAGGAAATTTTTACTCCCCCAGTAAATTTTTCCTAGGATATTTTTACTCCCCCTGACAAAATTTACTCCCCCAGTTGACGACTTTGGAGTTAGATATCTCTGATATGAGATAGAATTTCACAATTCTGATTGCAGATTCGTTCTTAGGAACCTCAAATTGATGGGACTAGCATGAATTGAAGAAAACAGTAGTCAGTAACAAAAAATGGTTCCGCTAACTTCACAAACTGACTTCCAAAAAAGTAAAATCGCATTTACTGAGCAAAAACTGGGTTTTTGTGGGATAACAATGACAGATTTGAAATCAGCGAGTCAAACTGCATCGGATAGGCTAAATTTACTAGGGAGTAGAATATTCTACGCCAAATTTACTGGGGGAGTAAATATTTCCTAGGCAAATTTTACTGGGGGAGTAAAAATTTCCTAGGAAAAATTTACTGGGGAGTAAATTTTGTCAGGGAGTAAAAATAAACTATTACACCGGTAGATGAAATAGAAAAAACCGCAGGTACATAATGTACGCTTGTCACCGCGAGGATAGTGCAGGTGAGATAAGGAAATGAAATAAAAATGAAAAATGAATACAATAATTGCTAAATAGATAACAAGTGATCAACGAATACCTACACTAAGTACATGTACTTACAGATTAAGGTAGTGGGCGACAAACTACAATTTTAAATAAATGTTCTTTTAGAATGACCTTTGCAAATGACGTTCTAGAGAGCCAATTTCATCCAAATATCTACGGAAAGTGTGTTGCGCGTCAAACGCTAAAGGCACAAAAAATTCAGACTCCTAACTATGTGAGATATATTTTAAAGGATCTATGGCGCCCCCTCTGAGGCGGATATGGTTTACAATATAATTTTGAAAAGTTAATTACAAATGAGATTTTGATCACAGCCTTTGAGTTTGATTGTGATTATGACTGATTAAGTACTGAGTAATGTGGTTAGGTTTGAGTTTATGATTGAGGTAGTCAGAGGTTTGATCAAGATTGTTGAACATGTTGAAAAAATACTAGGATTAATCAAGTTACCAATGCGTTGAGTCAAACAGTCAATAGTCATTATCGGAATTGATGAGAAGTCAAATTTGCAAGATGCGTCTCTATGATTAAGATTCATATGAGCTAATAATAAGCAAAATCAGCAAAATCACCAACCACTCAATTCTTTCTCAACTCTACAGTGAACAATGTATGTACTTTAAAGACACAATGTCAGTCCTGTAACCTACATTGACAGACTAACCCAGATAGCAGCTATTGGGTGAGCTTTAGGGAACATATTGATCAAAATATGAAAACTACTGTGCCTGAATTACTCCATTTTACAGTACATTACAATGCCAAATGCGCGATTTAAAACGTAAAACCCTTTCAATACACCCTTTCAAAAAATTGTTTTTTCCTTTGATAGTTATTCTATAGGTTTATCGTTTTTATTTGTTTTATTTATTTTTCTAGTGTTAACTTCTGCTATACCAATGCTAAAACCGTAAACCTGTACTACCGGTACAACATGTACAATTGTATAATTTGTCCAATATATACAATTTGCACTACATTGCACGTAGATCTCAGAAATGCATTCGATTCATCAAAGTATTCATAAAGAGGAACTTTTGTTTGATGCAAGCATATTTTCCCGTTTTCGATGAAATGCAAAACAAAGTTATTTTACGCATATTTATTATGAATGATAAATCATTGTGAACACAAAGACAAGTTGAAGAAAAGTTCGAAAGTGCATAATATTGTACGAATATCACTGTCAAATAACAATCTAACTTGAATGTACTAGCTATCAAAAATCAAAAAAGTCATTGACCTACCGTCATATCTTGCAAGTTCAATGCAGCCTCGTAGAAAGATATAGCATGCTGGATTGCCCTGGAGCAATCTCCAGCGGTCACACAGGCGATCGAGTCAGCCACAATGGATTCGAGATAAGACAATCGCTGCTCTTGAACACCGTGTCCAAGCACTTGAGGAATCGAAATGTTTGACTTAACATGGGCCTTGATCTTGGACCATATAGTTTCGATTGCGTTCAACATTGGACTGTATGGTCCCATCTTCAAGAGTTCAGCTTCACTTTCTCCAAAGATCAAATGGAGTCTATTGTGACAAGGGGCATTGTCCACAAACACACACAGCTCTGACAACACATGTCCTGACTCCACCCAACTTTCAAGGAATCCCTCAAACCATTCGTTGGCCTTCTGCCAAGTGAACGATCCCCGATTTGTGGTAATCTTGCTGATGCCGTTGTTGGTGATAGCAGCACCGATCAGGTGAAGGTTTGGACCCTTAGAGGGAGGAAGTGTGCAGACTGCACGGGCTCCTGCTTTTGACCGGCCTGTGGTTCTTCTCACGAACAAATTGAAATTTGTTTCATCAATAGACATGATTTGTTTTCCTTGCTGAATGTATGCATTCAGCTGCTGCACATAAGACTTTCTTTTCATCTTATTCTCAACAGTATTCATGTTTTGGGACTGGTGGTGCAACTTTTTGATAGTGTACAATTGACCATTTAGAAAATTACTGATGGTCATTGTTGATACTCGCAAGTGGTGATCAGTGACTATAATTGACTGAATTTTTTTATCGTGACAGTAGGATCATTCTCTACGAGTTGAATAATTTTGGTCTTAATATCGTCTGTCAATACTGATGGCTTGTTTCCACCTCGCGGTTTTCTCTCTACCTCTCCTGAACGTATCCAGGAATATGCAGTCTTATAATTGACTTCAAAGGATGTGGCCAAGGCCGTCCAGTCATCCCCTTTATTGGCAGCTTCAACAATCAGTTGACGCTCTCTGACGCTGTACGATTTGTACGCTTTGCGTTCAATCAACTCGCTCTCCTCTACCTGTTCCCTACAGAGAGGACAGCGATCATCGCTCTCCAAGGCGCGATTCCAACAACTTTGGTGGAGCAAGTGGTCACATGGTGACAGCCTCACTGTGCTCTTTCTGAGCATGTTAACCTGACATAGACAGCAATTGTCGCTTAGCTTGGACATGATCAATGAGCCCAAGAAAAATGAAATGACAAATCTTACATGAGTTATAACGCTGATGAAACGAAGTAAACACTATTCAGATGCTCGTGAGTGACTAATCAATGCAGGTGGTCAGCCACTGGTCGTCAATTAGCAGCTGTTGTTGTTACTTTATTCATTCGACGTGGGGGGTATGATCGCGGAACATGAATGCAATTCATTGCATGCAGTCATTTCCAAATCTTAGATTTTCATAACTCTTCATGCAGCATTTTTTAGCCAGATACCCCGTGTAGCACTGTAGAAACAACAACACCTACATGTAGCCTATCCCTGGCTGGCCTACCCAAGAATAAGGTGTGAATAAGCTTGAATCAAGTAATGCAACAGAAATATCAAGATAGCCAGCCTGCTATCAATACAAGTATTTGTTTCATTGCCGAATTCTTGTTTTCAAAACTCAACATTTTCAATTTTATAACGTATAGTAAAATACACATACACAGCATCGAAAAGTGTTCACCTTTCTCTCTATGGATTTCTGTACTATAGGGGTCGCATTACCGGTATTGCCAGTATTTGTCAATTCTTTCATTGCCGAAATATCGATTTTGCCAAATTTTATTACCATTTTTCGTAGGTGCTTTTTTTAGCTATTCATTTACCTACATGTACATGTATGTATTACAGTCAAAGACGATACGGAGAGCGTACTGATTTATCAATGTTTGGCTCATTAGGAACTTATTAGTAAACTTCTTCGGGTATCTCGAACACATGATAAAGGTTAGCCTATGGCTCGGTGTGAGATCATCAAATATTGAAATTGAAATTAAAAATAAATTATATTAGCTCTTAAAACTTTATAATGGATATTAACAAAATCGTGACATGATGGGCCTATACTGACTGGAGTGTTGAAAATCGTTTTCGACAATGATTTTGGAGCGTGAAAGTTTTTAACAACAGATCAAACTGAAACTCAGGAAAGTTACATACACATAATTATTTATCGTTTGCGAGTGGTATCAGTAAAAAATTCTAAAAAAATTGAAACAGTCATGACCCTAATGTACATGTATACCAAAATCACTGCTGATGAAACTCATTCTGGTAAACTTCACATAATACGCCTGTACATGTACAGCATAACCCTGTTATAACGGTTATTCGGTGATATCACTGATAACAAACTAATAATAATAATAATAAATAATAAAGGTGTGTATTTGAAGAAAATAGAAATCGAACCACAACATAGAATGCATTGAGACAAATTCTAATCATCTAAGTGAGACAAAATGGTAAATCAGTAAGTCAAAAAACACAGACTTCAAAGTAAAGAAAATAGTTTCAATCAGGTATGAATTATTATGAACTGTCTCCGTTCAAAAGAATAGCGGTCCAATTATAGAAAGAGTTTAGGCGTCTGGAAGTAAAGCAATAAGGGATGAAAAAGTGTTCGGAGCATGGAAATTTGGGTGGCATATGATCGTACAGGGGATGGTCAGGATCCTCGCATTTCAAGAAGAAAATTCCTTGCTAATCGGTTTTGCTAGTTGTTGAATACATGCGATACTGCTTTCTTGAGTCTGCACAATCACTTGAATACATTGAGGGCCTGGGCACACAAATATATTTACATTTAAATACATTGCATCTTCATATGTACACGTAATTGACTAGCGAAAATAAATTACCCGCAGGTATTGTCGCTACACTATCACGCTTGGAGGACAGTATTATCGTATTTGATTACGTACTTAATTGGATATAGAAGTACGTTCCAATACTTCTTATATCATATGACTTCTAAGATAAACCTCGAATATAGCGCACCTCTGAGTACTAATTTTTCAAATTTTTTGAAGTACGTTGTAATTGGGTTCTACTGTAGGCTATATGTAGACATGCTTTCCGAAGGAATAGGAATTCCCATGGGATGGGAATCTGGTTTAGGTTCATGAGAATCCCATGGGAATAAATGAATGCTCTGATAGTCTCATTTGCTAATGTAGTCTAAAACAACCTAAATTTGATAATCAGCTCATTTTTTGGTTGAGTGCAGTCATCCTGCGTGATGGTTAGAAGACAATGCAGAGTGCAGACTAGCTTTAGTAATTGAACTAAAAACATTATGAAAAAGGTGCTCAATCTCCCTTTTCATTACGTGCAGTAAGCTTATGCTCATTTTCTCCGAAAGTCATGTCATTTTGTCAAGGTGACGAAAGGAGTGTGGGCTGTCATAATAACAATTATTTTCTTTTGCTTCCTTTCTTGATTAAATTAACAGCCAATTCTCTCACAGGCCAAACTATAGGCCCAAAATAATGGTAATCTGAGTTACGCAGCTACCTGAGAGAGAATCGAATCCTCGACCTCCACTGTCCGCTCTACCACTATCAGCTATACCCGACTGTGTCAGGCGAGCATCGGAAGCAGAGTGATAGTCGCACACGCTCACCCCACTCTCCCGGTTATACATGGGCGAGAATCGAGAAACGAGAAATCGAGACAAGAAATAATTCGAGAATTCTCGATTTTTTCGAGACAAGAAATGGTTCGAGATTTCTCGATATTTTCGAGAACTGCTTCGAGAATTCTCGAATTTCTCGAAAAGTGCATTTTTTGCTAGCTGCAGCAATGAAAAGACCAAAATTTGTATTCATGCGTCTGATGCACTAATTAGGTACAATGTCACACACTTCCTCATACACTCATACAATGCTTCCCTCGCTGACATTACTCCGCTGTGTCAATTCCTTTTTGTCCTATGCGTTTCACATCAAGCCATCGAGTTCTCTTTCCGACTTTGCGTCGTCTACCATCCGATCGTGAACACAGTCGAATGACTAAACTCGCTAGTGAGCGTTTGTCGACCAATCACATCCCAGCTGCTGAGAACACGATCCTTGCTTCTAGTACCATCATAGTGAAGTGAATGAAACAGTGCATTACCATTAATTCCCATCTTAATCAAGTTCGAAAATCATATGGCGGATTCTTCTGACAGTAGTGAAATTGAATTGATTGATCAACCAACATCAACCTGTAAACTGGTGCTATCGGATTGTTTTACAAGGCAAAGTGGAGCAGCAACGGCCAGATGCAAAGAATGTAAGAAGATCATCAGGTGCACTAATGGAAATACGAGTGGATTAAGAAGGCACATGAAGCTGCATTTGAATGTTACAAGGAGCTCAGGTGAGTCTTTTAAAACATACGTAAACTATAAGTAGCTACACACATTCTGTGACATTCATTTACAAGCATAACTGAATTAGTCCTTGTCGTTCACGTTGTGTTAAGCAAGTAGCCTAATTATGCATCTCCAGACATTGATATTAACAGGGGTCGTCAAAAATTAATTGCAATTAATTGATAGGTATCAACTGATAATTACAATTAATTGATAGGTATCAACTGATAATTGCAATTAATTGATTGCTTTCACTGAATAATTGCAATTAATTGATTGCTTTCGGATGCAATTAAAATTAATTGATTGCACGGCCCAAATTAATTGCAATTAATTTTTGACGACCCCTGACTGATAAGCCTAATTATCTGGCCCCAAACTGGTCCCAAAATAGCAGGCGCCAGCAGAGTAGACCTGTGAAAGAGATTGGGTACTTCTACTGTCTCCAGGGGTGATCAAATTAATAGCAATTAAATTGGGCCGAGCAATCAATTAAGTGCAATTTTTCGGCAACACCAATCAATTAATTACAATCATCCGTTGATATCAATCAATTAATTGCGACCAATTAATTTTTAATCACCTCTCCCTACGATGGTGACGTCATTACAATCAGGGTCTTATTGACTTGTAAATAATATCGTGACCCACGTGCGCACGTTTATTTCATTTAACTGGTTGCCTATGGATATTTAAGTAACGAATCTTGGCTTAACGTTTTGTATTATGTAATAAAAACTATTCTATCAATGCATTGGAATTATTGCATGAGACGAATCAATTAATTGCAACCAATTAATCGCAAACAATTGCAATGCAATTGATTTTTGATCACCACTGATCCCCCATACATTTTTAATCCTTCCGATTCCATCATGCTTGGTTAAACTAAACCAGATCATCCATTGTGTGGAATGTTTAATCAAAGGCATTGTCGCACATCGGGATCGTATTATGCTTTTAATTGCCATATTTCATGAACTGAACTTATTTATTAGTAAAGCTTGTAATTACTTCTTATGCCAACTTTTATAATTTGCGATTCTGTATTAGCCTCGCAGACATTTATCCTTCATTATTCTTGCAACTGTTTCATCGACTTATAATGAATGCTCTCATCTCACCGACCATGATGGTGAGACAATATACTCGTAGATATTATTTATTCATTCATAAATGCAGGCTATTTCACATCCACAAGCTTATGCGATAATCGATGTGAACTGCATGACTCGTTCTTGGTCAAAACATGAACTCTTGCATGCTGTACAATAAAAGCCTAAGCAGGACCTACACATTATTCACATTATCATTTGACTTTCTTGAATTTTCCCCAAGCGAAGCTAGTTTCAAATTCCAAATTAATTATTGTATATTTTTTCTTGCATGTGCTGCAAATTTATTCAACATTGACTAACACTAATATAGAATATGTTGGTGCAGCTGTGAAACCAGTTATCGATAGTGCAGAAAACTCAATTAAGAATTAGAAGAATACAAAGTCTGCATATTGTTGCGTTGATTGTAATAGTACACCTAAAACTCCATTACATTTTATTTTCTGCAAGTATGTGGATGATACTACATGTACATATACATGTAGGTACATGTACATGTAGTAGGAGAACGCTGCTCACTAGCATGCCATCATGAATTGACATTGTTTTGCAGACGAAAATATGAGGCCTCAATCGTCGATGAAACGAAAGACAAGCAAGGAACCCAGTTCCAGAGAGACTCAGGGGAAGAAGACCAAAATAACTCATTATTTCGGACAGGAACTCTCATCAAACACTTGTTTAAAAGAGGCAGCAATGGAAGCAATTGTGAAAGATTCACGAACACTGAATGACTTTGAAAAGCCCGGGATGAAGGCTTTCTTGCACTCGGCCAAACTCAATCCATCAGGTCTTGACAGACGAAGTATCATGAGAATGATTAGATCTAGATACAAACGTGAGAGAGCAAATCTGAAAAGCCTTCTTGACTCAAAAACATCAATCAGCGTTACAACTGATATGTGGACTTCAAATCAAAGAAAATCCTATATGATAATCACTGTTCATTACATTTCTGACAACGAAATGAAATCAAGGGTCTTGGATTTTCGGGAATTTGAGACGACACATGACGGTAACAATATTGCGAAGAGAATACGTAAACAGTTAGCAAAAATGAATATCACAGAAAAGGTTAGAAATGCAACAACTGATAACGGTGCCAACATTGTCAAAGCATTCAAACTCATGAAAAATGATGGCCTAGCCATAGCGAGGATTCCGTGCTTAGCACACAAATTACATTTAGTTATAACGACAGCTTTGCCTTTGTGGAAGATCTCTCCAAAATCACAGATTTCGAAGTCTGATTCATCAAGCGATGAGACTGACGATGATGATAGTACAGGTTCTGAAAACAGTGATGTTGAAAATGACGTAGATGAATTTCTTGATGAAAGTGATGATGAAGCATCCGGCACCGATGACGACAGAGGAAGTGAAGCAAATCAGCAGATGAAGGACATTTGTGAAGGGATACGAAAAATTAGAAGCTTCTGTAAATTCATTTCGAAATCACCGAAATTTCATGCGATTCTACGGAAAAAGTTGAGAGAGCGCTATGGCAATGACTTCGGAATTCCACACATTGACTGCAGAACTCGATGGAATAGCACATACACCATGATCAATGCTTACTTCGAAGTCAGAAGAGCTATAAGGGATTTCTTGAATGATCAGTATGAGGTGACGTCGAACTCTACATTTTCCGAATTGCTTCTTACAGTATCTGAGTATGAATCCATGAAAAGTTTAATTGATATCCTTCATCCCTTCGAAGCTGCAACACGAATGGTGTCAGGCTCAAAGTTCCCTACACTTCCAGTTGCTCTAACAGTTGTGAAGGGACTTTGCGGAAAATTGACCGTTGGTCAAAATGATAATCACATGGCTGCAGACATCAAAAATAGACTGGTAGCTCGAATAACTCACTACTTTTACGATGATAATGGAAGCGATCTACAACAGGATATCAAGAGACCCTATTATTGGGCTGCTTTCCTATCCCCTACCTATCATGCCACTCTAACAGAGGAAGAACTGTCGACAATAAGAAGAGAAATAGAGCGGGAACTTCTTCCTCAAAAAGACATTTCCGATACACCAAGTGCGCCGTTGGCTGAAAATAATGCAACACCGGTTTCAAATAATAAAACTCTACAGGTGAGATTCATGTACAGTACAAGTACCAGTAGATATACGATATTTTTCACGTCATAGGTTAATTTTGTAATACAGCTAGGAACACAATAAAAGTTTCAAAATCTTCCATGACAGAAAAAAGACATTTCATAGGACGATTATCACAAATCTATTATGAGCTCATGCGTAGAATGCATGCATGTTGTCTACATACTCGTGGATTAAAGTCATTTATCTGTTTTCATCATATTTTGATTACAGCGGAGTTGAAATGACAAAACACTCTTTTCTTAGAAAAAGCAAATCATTGGAATTCTTTTCTTTTCAGAAGTGACTCGAATGGGAGAGCGATCCTCTCAATTCTACATGTAGTATTTCAATTTTCTCTAATGATGAGTCATTCAATTGCAGCGCACGACAACAATATAGCCTGCATGAATTTACAGAGTAACATGCTAATGATGGCCTCCAGTATCAACTTTGATTACGAATTAGCAAATATTTAGCTCATTGCATGTAAACTACCTAATTTGACTAGCCTGCATTATCATCGATTCAGATAATCATGAAATGAAAGTTCTTAGCAAAAATACCTTTCAGACATTTCTGGATGCGTGTGGATTCGCACTTCCTCAATCAAGGGAAACAACTGTTGATGAAATACAGATGTATGAGATTGCGCTGAAATCTAACTCCCATTCCAACGACATCGATTTTTGGAGCCACTTTGGAAACAAATGCCCAGCATTATCAAGGCTTGCGCTTATGTATCTCACGACTCCGGCAACTTCAGTCCCATCTGAAAGTGGCTTCTCTGTCAGCTCCGCCATACTTACGAAGAGAAGGGGACGCCTGACCAGCTCAAATGCGAAGAAGCTTATGTTCTTGAAAGACAAGATGTTGTGATCTTTGATTATATGACTGTTCTGAATATAGATTTCGTAACTGAGCCTATTGTTTTTTGTTTTCTTTAAATCTAAATGTGCATCTGCTCATATGTACATTAGCTTTCTCAAAATCGGATCAAATGAACATCAAGACAGTAGGCTACTGTTATTATTTGTTGACTTACTTAATTAATGTTGTGTATCTTCGACAAAATTATCGAGCTTTTTTACTTTTGGATGTGAACATGATCAGTATAATCGAATCACCAACTGCATAGCAAATATAGCTACATGTGTAAGTTCCTGAAGTAGGCTTAGACATATTTTTGGAAATATTTGCTGTAGGCCTACAATATCTTTAAGTCAAATTTAAGGAAGGATCAGAGCCTGGGCCGCAATATAGAAATTATGTAGGCTTATGAGCTCAGTTCATCAATAGCCCGCAAAATCAGTGTTTCGAACGCGTTGTGATACCGGGCATAGGCCTACTTTTTCCAGGTATTCATCCGCAATTTTTCAGGATATTCAAGCCTAGATGCAAGTCTCATTTACATTTAGATGAAAACTTTGTTAATTCATTCAAGAATCGTAGCCGAGTCGACCATATTCATTGTGACTATAGGGGGATTCGGGATGGGATCGGATCAGCATCCGTATAGTCTACGCTTATACGTGGTTTAGATCTAGGAAACACGTATCAGGAGCATCCGGAACTTGGATCCTCAACAGATCTTATTGTGACTACGAAATGGGACACTTTTTAGCAGTTTCAATTTGTCCACTACGTTCACTTAAGGCTCAAAAAAGAATATCGAGAAATATTCGAGAAAATTTCGAGAAATGGAAATTTCTCGAAAAAATCGAGATCGAGACAAGACCGAATTGCAAATTTCTTGATCGAGACAAGAAATCAAATTTCTCGATTCTCGCCCATGTATACTCCCGGTACCAATTGCTCGGCGCATTCGAATATCAAACAAAATCAACTGAAAAAAATGATACCAGCATTAATAAGGATAGTAGCGGAGTAAAGACCTGTCTGAGGGCAGTGGAATTTATCGAAGAATCTATGCATGAAACAAGCGAACGCAGAAAGGTACTGTCCGTAGAGGGAATCGAACCGTCTACCTGTCTGACTGGACGGTAAATCGACCATAGACTCTGCCATGCAGAGTTTGCCTTATCATAATAAAATAGACTAAATACTAGCTACTAGCAAAGCTTTATCAATACAATGACTAATTACTGAACATGAATCATATTGCTCCTAAACTTTAAGTCCAAACGAATAGGAGCATAGGCCCCTACATTGTATTAATGATGAAAAGTAAAAGCTATGGGAATCCTGATGAGAATTATTGCAAAATCATGTGGGAATGGGAATTCCCATGGGATCCCTACGATAAATTTTATGGGAATGGGATGGCAATGGGAATTTAAAATCAATTCCCACGGCAAGCTTGCATGTAGACCTATATGAATATGCATGTAATTGGATTTTAGACAGTCGTACACGTTCATACTGTATTATCAAGAGAAATTGTTCCGCATGATGTACTGGAACACACAGTTGCATATGCAGTATTATAAACATATAGATTGTTGATATAGCACATTATTTATCGGTACGTTAAAATGATATAATTTTTTTACATGGAACATTTCAAGATCCTTCAATAATGACATTTCAAGACAATATGATTATAACGTATACAGTAGGCCTATTCACTAACTTACAGTACGTTCTGTAGCCCATATTTACTCCCATTTTATGTAATTGCATATAAATTACTGTGGCACTGCAATTCGTTCACTCTGACGGCCTCTTGCAGATTTCTGGACACCACAACATCCATGTGGTGGAATAGTCAGATTCGTATGAATCAGTGTACTGAGTCGTTGCGTTATTGATCTTTCATCCGTTTCAGACAGTTCATTGAAAAAAATATATTAACTTAAACTTTATTTTTTCTGAATATCATTTTTCGATTTCTATTTTGCATATTTCCTTTTCTGAAATACATGTTTCGCTTTCTGAAATCCAAATGGTGTTTCTAAAATACACATTTTGTTTTCTGAAATCCAAACGGTGTTTCTGAAATACATATTTCGTTTTCTGATGTCCATGTGGTATCTCTGAAATACATATTTCGTTTTCTGATGTCCAAATGGTATCTCTGAAATACACATTTCTCTCTCTGAAATCCAAATGGTGTTTCTAAAATGCATAATTTGTTTCCTGAAATCCAAATGGTATTTCTGAAATACATATTTCGTCTCCTGAAATACTCATGGAAAAGGTGTAGTGTCTGATTGGTGGGCTGCGTTGATTGCTGTGGTATATCTGATTACAAGTATCTTTGTAAAACGTCTTTGTCAATTTGTCGTGAACCTGGCTAGTAGACGTTAGCTGAAAACGTTCGACAGCATTATTTTGATAGATATAAATAAATGAAGGATCACTTGAATCTGGGTCCTTCCGCTATTCAGACTTTGCAATTTCTGTTTGTCTGTTTCAACTGTCACCGTGTACTTTCCAGCGTCATTTGTCATCACACGGTCGATGATCATACTGTAATGACCAGCAGATTTGGTGACGCGATGACGACCATCGTATGTCTCAGTGTTCTGTTGCCTTTTGTCCAAGTTACTGCAAAATGAATTAAAACATGAGAATTATTGAAATTCTGTTCAGTTGAATAATGTAGGCGGTCTAACCTGTACAATCAGATTGAAAGAGATCAACAATGATTAAAAAGGAAACAGGAATTCCGTCTGCTGATGCCAGACATTATGCAATGTTGTTGAAGGCTATTTCAGTTCCTCTTACTTGTGTCATGTCTGTTATAGGTTACCTGTCGGAAGTCTTCAGCCCAAGACTCGTTTCCAGACTCTGTCCGTCACGAATACGGTGCTACTGCAATCTCATACTCTCAATTTTTCACGATTGATTTTTTTCTGAAAAGGTCTATTACTCCATACATGCATACTATGCAATGTCAATGAATCTCAGTTTGATATTTGGCATAGGCCAAAAATAACCGTCAAAATACATTTTTGGTTATCAACAGCCAACTGGTAGACATAGTAAACTTTAAAGTAAAATCGGTTCTACAAAATTTCAAATTTTAAGAGCAGACACTTAAAGCACTTCCAGTAAATCTAATTTATATTGATGTTTTGTCTAAATTAAGTCATCGGTAATTGCTTTATAGTGAAGTCCATTCTTTGTATATTCTAACACAAGAAAAGAAAGCAAATTCCGTTGTTTATGTCTGAAGTGTTGTACTATTCTCATCCTATTAATTTAGATTATTCTTCTTTCGTGTGATTCGTACAGATTGCTATTGGAATGTGTGTATTTCACATTTATCTCAGGATCAGATACTTCCTATAGAAACCGTGAGTCATTGGCTGTCACATTTTCATACCGACGCGCCGTGTTTCTGTTCGAAATTATCACACCCAAGAACGGACATCGGAGCGCTGGAAGTGCGCTGTTTCCGCAGGTGTGTAAAATGTTTTCCCATCCGCAGTGACCAGACGCTCATCGAAAACTCATTTCCATTCGATCTCATCGGCTTGGATTATTATTCATTTCCATCTTCTTTTCATTTTTGCTTTAAAGAGTTGCCCAGTAATACTTGCATGTTGCACCAAAGTAAAATTGTTCCATGAATAAAATGGAAATGAACTTTCTTTGAATCATTCGTTGCTCATTCACGGAGGAAAAAGTTTCTGGCCGTGGTAATGCAACATGATAGTGTTTTCACGATCAGACAGATCAGTTTTATTCAAATCAGAAAAATGAATGGACATCAGCGTAGCGCTGGTCGCTTTATCTATAATAATACTTGTCATCGCAGAATCTTAAATGAGGAATATTTTTCTCTCATCTTGCTCCAACTGATCTACTCATTTTCCCACTTGAGCTTTGGTATGAGTAATTTTCACAACTACACTCAAGTCCGAGTAATTCGAATGCCGATACTTCTTAATTAGGATAATTTGATATTTCTGTTCGGGAATCGACCAATATTCTATCTTATAATTCTTATCCGCTTAAGTCGATGTTCTTTAACGCTGTGAAGACTTGCAGTTCAATTATAAAAAATTCGCGAGTTATTTCATAATTAAATTTTCTTTATATAAACTGTATGAAACATTGATTTCTGAATAAAATCTGAATGCTTGTAAATCAAATGAACTTCACATATACCGGTACATGAAGTCTGCACATTCTCATGTTTGTATAAGAAAGAAATACTTTGTTAGCTTTTTAATGTTTTTTCTGATTATTTCAAAAAATAAAAGTCTCGTTAGCCCATCAAAACCCTTTCAATCTAAATGCTGTGGAATTTCTGACCTATTTGAACCTTGTGACCTTTGTGTAATTGCAGCAAAATTCGATGCTCATTCTCACAAAATTGCCTGTTATTACATATTTGATTAAAACACAAGAAATCATTTAGTACGCAGTCAGAATGAGTTTCTGCAGCGAACGACGCTGAAAATGAGACTCTCACAGAATGATGTGCCTACTACGAATCTGCGCGTCTGCCGAGTTCTAGTTCGCTCATCTTCTTGTCTGACAGGATCAAAGAGAAATACATTTTAATCCAATAGGACTCAGATCACCTCATGTTAGCAGATTTTGGCAAACATTGAATGTTCTATGTTTTCTCTTATCAACTGAAAAGTGGTAGGTTTAGAGACATAGTTTTCGGCACGATATGTCTTCAAGTCATTTGTTCTCATGTTCATGAATATTTATCTGTAACGGTTAATTCATTTAGATTTGGCAAGTCTCCTACTGTCGGCAAACACCAACATGCTGGCCAACTTTATCGACATTGAACCCCTTCTCCCATACATCACCTATCAGAGGCATGATAATATCACATAAACATGATAGGAAATTACCTGGAAACTTAACATGCTGAAAATTGTGACTCTAGACTTAGTACTTTTCAGTTGATAAGAGAAAAGAAAGAAAATTTCATTTTTGCCAAAATCTGCAATCTGCGTCCCATTGGATGAACATGTGCTTTTCTTTGATTGTGTCTAACAAAAAAGGAGGTAGCTAGAACTCGGCAGACGCGCAGTTTCGTAGTAGGCATAGGGTGCACATCATTCTGTGAAAGTGTAATTTCGGTCTCGTTCCCTGAAGAAACTCGTTCTGGCTGCCGGATTATATGCGCATTAGCTGGAATTATGAAAAACAAAAATTATAATACATCTGAAATCCTCAATTCCATTAATGTGTCAGGTTCACATTCACTCAACGAATAGGCGGCTTGGCCAGCCTTGAGAAACACTTCAATCGATAAATGGACTCAACGGTCATTTTCTTTTGTCCTATGATTATCGAATTCACTAGACGCTCAGTATCGTCAAAGGCTGAAAATCGTCTTGCAAAAATGAAAATAAACACAAGCCAACAAGTTGAAATTAAATGACAATCGTTCAACTAGAATGCTCACTGGGAATAGCAAATGACATTAAAACTCCATGCATTCACAAAGGAACGGATATCTGTCAGTTGAATGATCATTAAATGCTTCCATACCAACATTCCAGGAAGTAACGTTTTCGTTTCCCCGAAAATCATTTGGCTCGCCGGATTTCCATTTGAATCCTGGTGTTGGAATCTGTAACTTTGACATGTACCAATACCATCCTTCTGTTCTGTTCTTTCCAGTCTCTTGCATACCGCCGACGAGAAGGTCTCTGCTACCCCCTCTACTTACAGGCACCATCCGATGAAAAAGATCCCTTAATGTCTGTAGCTCATCTTCTGCCGTCAATTCAGCCAGTTTTGTACCATCTTCTCCACAACTCCTTTCCGCTTCCGTCCATTCAGCTGCAATCAGATTCAGTTTGTAACGTGAGCTACGCCATTTAAAAGAATATTCTGATGGGCATTTCTTGATTGTTGATCTTTTGGTGTAGATCCAGATCTCCGCTGTGGGTATTGGAGGGCTGGTGATTTCTAATTGGAATATCGGGAGAGGCGGAAATAAGTCGCAATAGACATTCACGTGAATGGCTCCACATTGAGCCTCAAGCATGCAAAGTTCAGCGCAATCTTTAGCTTCATGGACATCAAAGATACGAGCGTACGGTTGAAGGGAGTCAAGATACGACTGTGCGACGTGAATCTTCTTGAAACAGTTATCAGGTTGGCAATTTATTGCTTGAAGGAAAATGATAAAAGACCATGCGAATGAGAACTCAAAGATGTGCACCATGTTGGACTCAGAGTGATGCTAGATTTCTAGAATGATTGTTTGGTGAGAAATTTGAGAGTGCGGTGATACTTTTAGAATCAATTTTCGTGTGAAAACGTTGTGCATTGTTGTTGTTAATTGATGTTAAGCAGGTATCACGCTATCCAATTACTGGTGACAATGTAACAAGCTTTCGAACAGCATTATACACCTCATAAAGATCCTTACTTTCTCTCATGTTTAGAAGGCAATAATAATCTGAGAGGAGCTTCATTAGTGAGCAATTTTAGAAATCATCTTTTTGTTTATTTGCGCAACTGCTTTAACAAGTGAATACATTGTAAAGTTGGTGTTCTACTTGCACTATTATTCCTGCTGAGACTGCATTTAGGCTGGATGCAGGCCTACATTTTTCTGAAAAAAAAAGAAACTCTAATGTCACTACTCCCCCAGTGTTAGACGGCGGCAACCAAAGTACAAAGTAAGTCCAGATTTTTCCGCTAGTCTGATCGAAAAGTTCAGAATGCAGTGAAAGTGATGCTGCAAATGAACGCAAAGGCCTAATTGATCTTTTTTTATTTATTCCAGTGGCGGGAGTGGTTAATCGATTCCGTACGATTCTTGAAGAATCGTGCGATTTGTTTTGCAATGTGACTTCTCAATGAAATTTGCTTGATGAGGTAAAAACAGTGTTTCTATTCATTATTTCATCGTTTAAGATTATTGTAATGCGCGAGTGCTCGATCCGCATCCTACTACAGTTAACCATGTAAGCAAATAGTTCATGACCACAAACCCGGTGCTTGCCTTTTCGTTATCAGCTTTTGACTAATGCTCTAATAAGTCATGTGATTTTTCTGGTGATTGCTGAAATTTCGGCTGCACTCCCTAATCTAGCCTCTAACACAAATATCGGTACTTCTATTCTTCCCCCCCCCACATTTCTGTTGTTGACATCCGGAAGTGCTGCATCGTCAACGATCTTCTCTTGCTCCTACGGGCAGTCTCACTAACGCCGCATAGCGTTGAGTGTGTAAAACTCCTCTTATCTGACTTTTAGAACATTTACAGCCTCAGAATTAGACAACTGCTCGCCATTTGTCTGTAGACAACAATCACACGAAGTTCTGAACTGGGCACCAGTGTTCCACTTTCCCTATTCTGACAGTTTTCTGTGTAGAGTCCCTGAGCCTTCTCAAAGTACTAGCGTTGTTCTTGACTCTCAGCATAGTGGGTGTGAGAATCAGATGCCAGCTGATATCAGCTATCTTCTTGAGAAAGGACCGAGTTATCGGATCCCGAATATTGTGAATGAGCAACTATATAGTTAAAGACACTGAGAGGGAGCTTGATGCTCTGACCTGCCGTTTGCGCTGGAGCAAAGTGTTCAGCTCCACTGATAGGGAGGATAATGCCGACACTGACTTGACCATTCCGTTTTTAAAAACCGCACCATTGTTCCTCCTAAAACCGATGAGGACACTGAGGCTAAGCTGAAACTCTTCCGCATAGAAGTAATGAATCTAATCAAAAAACAACATAACAACAAAAAAGTAAAAGAACATAACAAATCCATTAAAGTTACCCGCAATTACCTTAAAAGTAATGAGCTTACTGTAAAAGTGACTGATAAGACTAATAAACTCTTGATTATTGAGGAAGAAGATATAATAAAACGGACGGAAGAACTTCTGAACGACGGAGAGACCTACAAACCGTTAACCAAGTCCAGAGTGAATAGCACGGAAAACCAAGCTAATAGAATGATAAAATCTACATGTAAAAATTTTACTAGAAATCAGATAGAGCGTCTCTATAGCACAGGAATCGAGGCTGCCTCGTTCCACGTGACTATTAAGGATCATAAAGATAAAGTGGAAGGATCGTATCCTTTGCGTTCTATAGCATCTTGCAGGAATACGCCAACTGAAAAAATAGATTGGCTCGTGACTAAAATTTTGTCTCAATTAACTCAGTTCGTACCGTCGCGTATCAAAAACACTGAAGACTTAGTTGTTCAGCTGCAACGCCTTAAATATAAGCCTAGCTGCACATTCATATCCTTAGATGTTAAAACCTTTATCCTAGCATCCCTATCTCTGATGGCATAAAGCAAGTTACCGATTTTGTCTCTGAAAATTGGAATGAAATAAATAGTTACGGGTTGGATATGGATTCAGTTTCAAAAATGTTAACTTTCATATGTCACAACTACGAAATTAGGTATAACAACAAACACTATCTGCAAATTAAAGGCTGACCGATGTGATCCCACTTCAGTCCACCGTTTGCTATTATTTATTTACATAGGTTAGAGACTGTGGCCTTAAGCGAGTTGAAAAATAGATTTAATATCAGCCCGGATCTCTATGATCGCTACATAGACGACATAATTATAGGCCCATTTGAAAAAGAATTTGACTTCTCCGTAATCTTGGACCCAGCAATCTACCCAGCAATTACACTTGTTAGAGCAAATTTTTAGTTTACAAGTTTACTTGCAATTTTTTGCCACAATACGTACGTCGGGCAGACAAGTCGCCCTTTTAAATTCCGTTTTAATGAACACAGTCGGTCTTTCAATAGTAATATCCATAGACATAAACTGTTTATCTGAAGTTCGCTAGAATAGAAATTGACTCAAGGTCGCGGCACATCCGAGGGAACTAACTTGGGGCATGAAGAACCAATTAAAAGCTTCGATTTACTCATGTGACTGATTCTAACCCAATGATACAGACGTTGGCAGGTGCATCTAAGTGAAAATGCGTGCGATTTATGTGCCGTTATTGTGCATTGCATGAAGCTTAATTTCCATTCTAGAGGTATTATTGTTGTCAATTTCTATGGTAGTATCAGCAGTGCTTTGGCTGACCACAGAATTAATTGTTCTCGGGTTTCTTCAATTGACGACTTCACATTAGATATCTTGGAAAAATGCAAGAGTCCGGTGGACACTCGGTTGAGCGAAGCTCGTTTTATTAAATGCCTGAAGCCTACGATAAACCGTAAACACGAATTGATCGATTTCTGATCTATGATTCTCACACCCCGCACCAGAACGTATAAAAGGACAACGCTCTAAGATAGAGCGCTCTCCTGTACTGTACTGACGTTTTTAGCCCAAAGTCTTATCTGCTTTGCCCCTGAGGAAACGTGAACACGCGAAACGTTGGGCCTGTACATATTGTTTTTAGTAATTCTTTTAGCCAATAAACCTAAGAACACACCCCCGTTATTTTGAATCACTTGCGACACGAAGTTCACTCTCACAGCTGTACCTTGTATTCTAACTGAGTATCGAGGGGACCAATCTTTCATCCCAGGGTTCAAGTAAGACCTCTCAATGGTGTTGTAGTGTCACTCGATGACAGATCAAGTCTATTATAAAACCCAGCGTGACTAACTTTGACGAAATTTGATGATTTTGGAAAACTTGAGAAATGTGGAGGGGGAGAATAGAAGTACCAAAATTTCTTAAATTGACCCAATGAAATTCCCGTACATCCTCAATTTGCGTCGGTCTTAATCTGAGTAGGATTATAATTATAACTATCTAATTAGAGATCGATTTTTAAATAAGGTACCCTCTAACTGGCTCCAAATTTTTTGGGAGATTGGCTGTTGCGGATGTTACAGATCTATATCTGCGATTTCATTGGAGTAAGCGTGCATTCACATTTCGAAAAACCTCGTGACTTCAAGTGCAAAGTTCAAGGTGTTCCACTAACCAGAATTTTCTAGATTTTTGATATGTTGATGAGGGATTTTTTCTCTACAAGATAAATCGACTGTTGAAACTACTACAATTTGTGGCGGGTTAAAAAATATATTGTCTGGACAGTAGCGTCGGGATTTTCAGAGACACAGTTAGAATTTTCAGAAGCGTCATTGTGAGCCTATTATGAGCGTTTTGTCAGACCTATAGCTATGATTGACAACTCTGTGTTCGACCTTCAGTTTGACATCGAGAATAAAGTTGACACTGCAACCACTGACTAGTGCATCCATGGCTGCTGCTACGATGGATAAAATTGAAAGTAAAATTTGTGCATATGCTAGAAAGTACCCCATTTCCTCAAGAGATATGCAGACGACATTTTTGCCATTTTTTTGAGTACAGATTCTACGCATTTATTTTTAAGTTTCCTTAATAATCAGAGTAATGAGATAAAATTCACTGTCGAAATTGAATCTTATGGTTCTATTGCTTTCCTTGATACTGAGATTCATGGTGACAATTCTGTGTTCGATATTTCGTGGCATTATAAACCCTCAAATTGTGGAGTTTATATTCCTTCATGTGCTTATGCTCCGAATAAATATAAACAAGCTGCCATGAAGTGTCTATTTAATCGTCCTAAACGGATCTGCAGCACTGACATTCTCTACAAGAAATCCTGTGATTTCATTGTCAATATATTCATCCGCAATGGCTACAATATAAACCATCGCGCGTCACAGAGAAACTCGAATGGCAGATGACATCTTAGCATCTTCGTCATGATATCAATAATCTGAGGTGAAGCTCCGTCTACCTTTCAATTCACAAAAGAATGAGCGTGACTATTCCCGTCTTTGTCTGATACCTGCTGCATGATATTCCGAACAAAGACTTGGTTGTGGAAATGTATTGAAATCGGTTATCGATCAAAAGTTGCGCTTATGTGTTTTAGCTCGACAAAAAGTACTTTAGATTTTTTAGAGATATACTGATGATCTGGACAATAGCAAACAGCGACAATAGACAATCAATTGGTGCATCTTATAATTGAGTCCGCAAAGAGAACGGAAAATGAATCATCAAACAAAGATAGGAAGCTTGACAAAATTGATTGTATTTGCCATTACTAAAAGTCAAAAATGTAGCACTTACCTAATATTTGAATTTCTAATACTTTGTTTATGGCGCAGTAGATGTCAATATCTCCCTGGTCAATATATTTGCAAAGCAGTGCATTCATATTAAAAAGTGAGGCTCTTAGTTGAAAGCTGACAAACAAAATGCTTCCATAGCATTCAGAATCTCAAAAAAGTACTTTTCAAAATGGGTCATAAATTTGACCTTCCCGTGAACCAAATACAGCAATTTTTGGTGACAAACTTCGAAATGCGCTAAAACTAAAACTCAGAAAAAAGCGCAAGTCGGCCGGCTGTGTTATACAAGGTTCACAACTGAAGTGCGGCATGGTTTCGAACCCCAACCCCCCTCCAATGTTTGGATATGGCTAATGTTCTCAGTTCTGAAAAATCAATGGTGCAGATATTTTTGTTTTCCATCATTAACTGTTTCGACTGGTGCAAATTCTTTGACCCTTTTATACAAAAGTCTCAATTCGTTTTCTGAGATTTCGTTGTTCGCATCAGAGTTCTTGTGGCCGTTAAGTTGACAAAGTCTCACAAAGCGTCCTGTCAGATTTTTTCTCCCTACTTAGAGTTGTTCTTTCTTCCATAATTAATAAAGTCACACATCTTTTTCCAAAGGTTGTTGCCTGTTTTTATGACTATCGAACGGCTTACATGCAAGGCGCCACATAAATGTCTCTCTCATATTTCTCATTTTTGACTTGCTGAGAAAATCTGAAAAAAATCTGAAAAAAAGTTTGGTAATCATTCAGTGGCAGACGGAACCACAAGGATCTTGGAAGCAATTTTTCATTTAGACTGCAATACAAAATTACCCTTTTTCTACTAATTCTTTCAAAAGTTCTTTGATACATTGGCATGGGACTGTGCTTTTTAGAAACAGACTCATCAGCCAAAAGACTGAAGACTTCATCGGAAACTGAAATGCTATGACCTATTGCTAATTACTGTCACCAGTCACTTCCATCTTCCTTTAACGCAAATCGAGTTACAACAAAAACAAAATCACTTGGTTACCGCACTTCACCCTGTGTTGCCTCACGTATTTCAAGATTTTGCTCAGAGTTTACGAGCATAAAAGTATTTCTCCAAGTCATAGACTAGTCCACCATCGGCATTAAGCATGCCACCTATCTGAATCTTAAAGTTACAAACCCTCTTAATCCTCGAACCCTTTATTAAGTTGCTGATATAGTGAATATTCAAAGTGTAGAAAAAGTTCATGCAAGTACGTATTTGATAGATTAGTGAGAACAGGGCTGTGAGCTGCTAATTTTCAATGAAAATGCCACATAGACCATCATTTACAAATTATGCAATTTATCTAATGGCACGACTTTTTTGTTTATTCATATGCATACACGGCCACCATTTTTTTCATGCATATGCGAATCTGTACTATCTCTTGGTATGAGCTCAATCATTTGAATAAATTGCTACCTATTTTCATCACTCATTTCAAAGCTGCTGTACGTAAGAGTTGATCATAAATTGACCTTCGAATCAGGAAAATTAATGTAAAACAGCTTCTGTGCCAACTTTTTTGATAATCGAAACTGGTTGCTTGTGGTTAAAAATTATCGGTAAATTATTCAAGCTTCATATATTCCTTATAGGAATTTTAGTGATATACATTAGTGAACAAGGAAGTTTCTTTGGAGAAAGCATGTTCTATAGTGATGATCTTAGTTGCATTCATGGTTAGTGCATCATTCCAAACTGTGTACTAAGCTCTATTTATCTTGCAATTTGTATTCTGCTTGCTTAATTTTACGCATTTATTTCATGCTACTCTTTGAGTCTATTACTTAGTAATATCACATGTGCTTTCAAACAGAACAATTGAGTTAATACTAATGAAAGCTATTTTTTTGATAAACGTTTGTTGTTCACATTGCAAATTCTGAATGTCAATTCTGAAATGTGCTTTCATTTCACACAGAATGACATGTTAGAAGTAACTCTTAACATTGGACTAATTTTGACAACTATAAATTGATATGCAAACCAGAATCAAAGAATATGCCATACCACTCAAGTAAAAATCACTGTCCGTTTACAAATACATAGACAACGATGTGACGATAAACGATTAACGAATCAAGAAAAGTAGGCTGCTAACACAAAATATGCCGAGACCAGTGAAATTATCGCATCGGCCGTCAAATGATGATTATTCGTCAATTAATGACAATTGTAGTGAATGCTTATTTCATTGATGCCTGCTCAGAGCCGGCAACAATCGTCGTTGTTGCCGGCTACTGAAACAAAAACCACTATCTATGTATATAGCCAGAAACATTCAGACTTCTACATGTGCATGAATCATAGCTTCACTACAATAGTAATCATGCCTAGCTTTTTCAAGCATCAATGATCCTTACAGCCTCGGCCGCTATGCGGCCTCGGCTGGACGACTCATTGATGCCTTCAAAATCTAGGCATGATTGATATAATGACTTATGTGATAATAGCCATTCATTTATGAAAATAAGCTAAATAGGCAAGGTAGCATCTTAGCAACACGAATAGTTAATAGAAAAGTAAACTTAGTGCACTCCGGCACGCAGGCCTAAGTGCAAGAAGTCGATCAATTAGCCTACTAACTGCATCAACTGTACAAATTGTACAAATACAAACTGTATGATATCCAAAAAAATCTCTTCTTACTCGAATCCATTTATCCATCGATGTAATTTCTGATTTTAGGAGAAAAGTGAGGTGTACAGTTTGCAATGATATTCGCATAATATCGACACATTGCACGGCGACATCGACAGTTCCCTAAAAAAGCGTCAAAAAAGACAAGTAAGATAAATTGGAGACACTATATATATTATACGAAATGACATTTTACACATCTGTTGTCTCTTTGATTGTCTGAAAATGCGAAACTTCATCACTCTCCGCTGCGCTACCCGCTTGCGTTACATGCATGAAAAATGTGCGGAATTCTTCTTTTCCTTTGACGAAGATGAAATCGCCTATCTAGACTGTTCTCAGACATGAAATTCCACCTTCTCGAACTGTCAAAGAAACAACAAATATCTTAAGTTTCGCTCCATACAATGTATAATGTCTTTAGTCTACTATACCTGGCAAATTTTTACTCTTTTGGGGCTGTCGATATTACCCGACAAAGTGTCGATACTATAAGAACATCATTATAGTTTATACACTTTGGTTTTTACCTAGAATGATAAATTCAATCGATAAACTAACAAATTCGAGTAAAAAGAGATTAGTTGGATATCACAGTTCATATCAAAACCAAGAAATACAGCCGTGAGAGCCCGAAAACCATTTTACTGTCGATAAACCCCGATTTTACCCTATAACTCTACACATGCTGCGTCTCGAAAGGATATCAAGTGCTTGTTTTATTAGTTGTACATTCAGTAGCAGTAAACATGCGTTGGGCTGTGGATAGCTGCAATGATGTACATTGTTTTGACCCAGAAGCCATGGTTTTCATGCATAAGCTTATCTACATGTCTTCTCTATGCTGTAGTAGTGGAGACGACATAACTAGTCTACAAGTAAGATTGTAATGTGACGTGTATTGCCACCTCGAAACAATAACAAAATCATTTTTATCTGCTTATTTCTAGACTATATGGTGATACTAAAATCTAGTGGGCCTACATAAGTTGCACTAGTGCACTATAGTAACTGTAAAACTATTGTAGAAAAAAACCACTGCAAACTGTACGCTCCTAAAGTGAGCTGAAAAAACTCCGATCGCAAGCCACTAATCAAGAGCACGAGCGGAACCCGAATGTTAGTAAGAAACTGGAGCAACATTAGGGGCTTGTGGAGCGGTGGGGTGGGGCTTATGGTGTCCTGAAGATTACAGAATCTTGGTTCAGAAGCGTATGCCTATAGAATACTAGGAAGCTGCTCTCTTCAAGACGAATGTCCCTGCCATTTGCCATTTGCCATGGCACCGCCCAAAGATCTGAAAACTAACCTGCGACAGAGAAGTAGTCTATATCGCAGAAGACTGTCAACAGCTATCAATGCTCAGCGTGTAGATTTGCGTCCATTCCATTTGTAATAAAGCGTCCATTCCATTTGACTAAAGCTGATTTATCGCATTACAGTGTCTGATTTATAGAGATACATCAAGGCTGTGGTGCAACTGGTGTGGCAAACAGGTGAAATTAGATGGGATGACATGACGCCAACCTTGAAATCTACATAGACATGTGAAATTCAATTCAACTGTAGGCCGAGCATGTTTTTGGAGTTTGATGGAGAAAGTGGAATGAACGCCGAACGGCGTTCAAATACCGCTCAGAAACCGAAACCACACATCCACCGTGCATTTAAAGTTCAAGATTTTCAGCTTTATTGAACGGGGTTCAGTCATTCTCTCTGCCAGTGTCAGACCATAATTGATTGCAGCATGAGAGGTAATTGGTCATAGCAGTTTATAGTGAAAAGTCTCTCCCAATGTTTTTATCCACTTGTTATTCAAAATAAAAGTTAGATGGAAAGCTATGTACACAGGCAGACGGTTCGTGAGTCTGTCACAGCCTCAGTGCTAGTAAAAACAGAAGTGACAAAAGCCTAAAGAAGGTTCTCCCGTGTGGGAACGAATCTTACGAAAAACTAGCGAATGTCAGCTGCAGAATATCATGCTAAAGTTCAGTCATATTTGCGGGATATTCGCTGGCGAAGTTCGCCGGCGACAATTCGCGCTCTATATGTTACCTTTTACTTTTGACTTTCTCTATTATTTTCTTTAGTAATCCGCCTCTACAGTCGAGGTTATTCTCTCCCTCACCTCCTCACTATCCCCCACATACGGCTAATCTATCTAAGAACTAAGTGCAGACTATCATTCTTTGATAATGATAGGAATATAGAGAATCCGCATATATCAATTTTCATAACATCTCTTGACATTCAATAATTTACAACAATGACAAATATTTGAATAATATCATAGTATTTACTGCGACATTTATGGAAGATAAATACTTTTTTTTAGTTTAAGCCTTCGTGAATTAAAAAAGATCCCTTTTTATCAGATCAGACTGAGAATACAATACATTTTCATGTGTAGGTAATATACGAACATTACTACTTACCACTAATTAGTTGCTACAATATCCATGATTTCACCGGTTGGTGAAAAATCAGCTCGCATTAGTAAACAAATATCTACCAACTAATTATAGCAACTTTTTCGCTACCTGTCGTTTTTTAATTTCACACATGTTTTTGGATAAATGATGACCATTTTCACATGCGGAGATAGTTTTTACACGAAAATGAACCTTTAAAAAAGTTATCCACAAAATCGCTACCTCGCCAGATAATCTGTTGATATTAGCAAGATGCGTTCCCACAGGGTCAGACTGTCAATTTCGACAATAGGCCTACATACATTATTATCGTAAATTTGCATCATCTCAGGAAATCTGGATTATGATATTTGCTTTCTGATTAGAACTGAAGTTACATGGAGATTCGTTAAACTCTGTCTAATTTATCAAAATTGTACAAACCATTCTCCAATTCACTGTAAAGAAATTGGTACAAAAAATGAAAACAAAAAATATCTTGTAGGTAGACACAGAATTGCATCGTAGAGTTCCTAAGTACTGATAGACTCTGCATTTATGGACAGTGGGATGAGGTACGAACAATTCAAACTCTGTTGAATATTCTCATAAATCATTTTAGATTGTTGATCTAAAGCCATGTAAATAATCCATTTAATTTCAAATAAATCTAAGAACCGAAACCATTAAGACCTCTTTTATGAGTGGCATCAGCATTATTTGTGTATTTGGAGGTCTGGAGTCTGGCACTGAAGAGAAGATGAAAAGTTAGACAGTCACAGAATTTCACTGAACTGTTAGTCCGGCAGCTAGAACGACTTTCTGCAGGGAACGACGCCGAAAATGACACTTTCACAGAATGATGTACACCTTATGCCTACTTCGAATTGGCACGTCTGCCGAGTTCTAGTGAGTTCCTCTTCTTGTCAGACAAGATCAAAGAAAAACATATGTAAATCCAATGGGACGCAGATGGAAGTTTTTTGGTTAAAATGAAATTCTCTGTGTTTTCTTTTATCAAATGAAAAGTATTAAGTCTAGAGTCATCATTTTTGACATGGAATGTTTTCAGATCATTTCCTTTCATGTGCATGTGCTATTATCATACTTCTGATCGGCAATGTATGTGAGAATGTGGTTGAATGTGGATAAAGTAGCTCGAAATGTTCGTATTTGCCGACATTAAGAGGCTCGCCAAATATCAATGTGTCTAGCTTTATAGACAGGTGTGGAAGGAAATGACCTGAAGACATTCCATGCCAAAAATTATGACTCTGGGCTTAGAACTTTTCGCTTAATCAGAGAAAACAAAGAAAATGATATTTTAGCCAAAAACTTCTATCTGCGTCCCATTGGATTTACATGTGTTTTTCTTTGATCCTCGGCAGACGTGCCGATTCGGAGTAGGGATAAGGTGCACATCATTCTATGGAAGTCTCACTTTCGGCCTCGTTCCCTGCAGAAGCTCGTTCTGGCTGCCGGACTATGTGCCTGTATTGTGCTTCAAATGTAGGACGATTTTATTGAAGATCTTTACAGTACAATCCAATGAAAGTTGTAATATCTTCATCAATTGATTTTATCAGGTAAGTAATGAATATCAACCCTATTGGCGGTTGATATTGGCAGTTTATCGGATATGTCTATCGCACAATGTTTAAGACAATTCTTTTCTTGAGAATACTTAGAAGCGAAATTAGCGGAGATCTGCTGCCGTGTTTAAGTACTTAGACCTACCTACTCTTGTTTATCTAATTGCGCTGTAGCTGCTGCCAAGCTTCTTCTTTCCTTAGTTTCTTAGTTAGAGCTAGATAGGCTAAAATTGATCGCATTGACATCATTAACTGGTGCATAGTACTACCAACTCCATGACTAGAAAGATTAAATTGCAGAATGTTCCAGTTTTCATTGGTCAGCTAAAACTAAGAGTGAATGTTAAGCACTTGGACAAAGTTTGTGGGATGAAAAGTCTATCAAAATATCCTCCTAAGAATTATTTATGAGTTCAGAATCTCGAGAGCTATGATAAGGTTGAAATTCACTATTTATATAATGAATGGAAGAGCATTTGAGAGAAATATAATGTTCCCCAGTACACAATAATCAACAAATTGAATGCTAGTTTGTTGCAGGGAAACTGCAATTCTGGATTGGAGTTTCAACCATTAATTCCTGACATGACGTCAACCGGAATCACCGTGGATACTTTTATTGATAACAAAGTTTGAATCTTATCATTCTCACGTTTACTCACTGTTTCCATCAGTGCAGTGAGCGAAGTTTGTGATGGACAGAGAGAAACTTCAATTTTGTGCTGATGCAGAATTACCGCCGGAAGTATTTAATCTGCCTCCTGGGCTACAGGTGAGATTCCATAGAGTAGTTAGAACAAAACTGGGTGCCGATGTAACACTCAAAGAGTAATCCCCTCAAAAATGAATCCATCAGTGATCTAGGTAAGAACGAGATTGGTAGCCAAATGACAGGTTAGCAGGATAGGTGGCAGGATAGCTCAGTTGGTTAATTAAGGGCCGTGCGGTGGCACGGAGGTGCTGAAAGTCAAGGGTTTGAGTTTGTCGAGTCTTACAATCCCTTGACTGCTGAGAGTTACCACTAAATAGAAGCTGCCCCACCTTTGATGTTAGTAAAAAGTGATAGTAAAAACGTAGCTTCGGCACCACCATCACTCATTCGATGCCTGAATAGAAATGTCTAATTTCTGTTTCATACTGACTTATTTTACAATATTTCTCAAGCATAACCTCGCACCTAGTAGATGCTTATAAGTTAGAAATCATTTGAGTTTGACATGTTACTAAGGGAGACGTTTATTAACTTTGGTGTAAAGTTGAAATGAAAATCCCTGATAAGAAGGCTTCCAATGCTCAGAAACGCGATATTCAAGAGCATATTCAAGTCATAGAGTAGGTATATTAGGTAGAGTGGTAGGTCCGCAGTTATTAAATACCCAATGTGTAAACAGTTTCGATTTTATTAAATGAACTCAAGGGAGATGCAGTCGGAATTGTTTCCAAATGTGAGATACACACATTTATGCAGCTTTGAAGAAATTACAACGGAATTGACTGATCATGATAGCATAAAACAGAAGGAAATAACTTTATTTTACAGATCGTCCGTGTCATGACAGCATTGGATAGGTAATGCATGTTAAATTAGCAACTCGATGGGCTGCTATTGCATTCATATGCTGAACTTCAAGAGTAATTCCTTAAGCGTGATCATATCACAGGCAACCTGTCACTGGCAGAGCAAAATACCATAATCAAATACAAGGATTTCAATGAGCTTTGAGAGATATAAATAGGTCTACATCACTATTCAAATTCAAAGAAATGAAACATGAATTTAGTGAATCATAAAATCATGCCGGTGAAATTGAATTAAAAACTTCAAATTTCAGCCAAGAAAGCACGAATAATATCGCGACTTTTTCATGAAGACTTTCATTATAATACAATTCATGAAATTCCGTTCATAACCAGCTTAATTTCCGCTTAGTTATGATCTTTAATATCAAATATTCATTCCTTTTGATATCCAACTTGTTTCATGCTACTTATATAGGAGAGTCATCTCTGTAGTATATAAATTGGCAAAATTTTGACTATTTTCAAAAGTGCTCAAATAATTTTTTGGACCACGGGAACGTAATCTCCGCAAAAAAACGGAATCTTTTCATATAAAAAATTTCACTGTATGCAGATACTTTTTTGAGTCGACACTCTACCTATATATCCCTAATCTATGATTCAAGTAGTGAGGAACTAGCCAAGCAAGTTTTGAAAAAGAGTCTTATATCCATTTGTAATAAGTAAGCATTTAGTTATCACGCATTATAGATTTGTTGTAAACAGATCGCACTATGAAAAATTATGTTCTGTTTTGCTTTCCAATTCTATCAATGAATCAGTGTCAAATAACACGAGGCGTGAGTGTTGTATAAGTAAGGATTCGTTATGTCCAAAGGGAGCATTCTGTCTCCTAGATTTTAAGATTGCATTTCAAAATTTGAAATTTAGGGCTTAATTTTAAAATAATCGAAAACAAATTTAGGCTTTGATATTTTTTGGAATCATTATTTTTGGACACTGATTTTTTTGTTTTCACTATTGGAGCTATGCAGTTTTCATCTTATTGCCTCTCTTGACCATGAACCTGGCATCACTCAGTTTTTGGATTGTCGTTTGATTCAATTTGTCAGTAAGTTGTTGCTCAAAGTAGAACTTGTTCCTAAGTTGTCACTGTAACAGTCCGGCAGCCAGAACGAGTTTCTGCAGAAAAACGAGGCCGAAAGTGAGACTTTCACAGAATGATGTACACCCTATGCCTACTACGAATCGGCATGTCTGCCGAGTTCTAGTGAGTTCCTCTTCTTGTCAGACAGGATCAAAGAAAAACACATGTACTCGTACATCCAATGAGACGCAGATGGAAGTTTTTTGGTTAAAATGAAATTCTCTTTGTTTTCTTTTATCAAATGAAAAGTATTAAGTCTAGATTCATCATTTTTGACATTGAATGTCTTCAGATCATTTCCTTTCATGTTCATGCACCCCTGTCTATAAAGCTAGACACATTTAGATTTGGCTAGCCTCTTAATGTCGTCAAACACAAACATTTTGTGCTACTTTATCCACATTCAACCACATTCTCACATACATCGTCGATTAGATGTATGATGAGATTACATGTACATCATAGGAAATGGTCTGAAGACATTCTATGTCAAGAATTATGACTCTGGGCTTAGTACGCTTCGTTTAATCAGAGAAAACATGCAAAATTTCATTTTAGCCAAAACCTGCAATCTGCGTCTCATTGGAATTACATGTGTTTTTATTTGATCCTGTCTAACAAGAAGAGGAACTCACTAGAACTCGGCAGACGTGCCAATTCGCAGTAGGCATAGGGTGTACATCATTCGGTGAAAGTCTCACTTTCGGCCTCGTTTTTCTGCAGAAACTCGTTCTGGCTCCCGGATTGTAAGTTGATCATGTCACTAAGCTGTTACTGCAAGTTGATACAGTAACTAAGATGTTGCTATAAGATTATCATGTTACTAAGTTGTTGTTGTAAGTTGAAAAAGTCACCAAGGTAATACCCAAAGTAGACGTTGTTATTAAGTTGTGACGTGTGAATGGAAAATACACTCAAATCAGCATATAAAGCTTTGTGGCGATTAATGACATTTTCATTTCGAAGATGAATTTGCGTGTTCCCCTCAATAAAAGATAATTCAGAAAGTGAGCTTGAGTAATCAACAAAACTTTCACGACAACGACAGCAAAATGCATGTTAGCTACAAATGTAAGTTATCTGAATACCAACCAAATTTTTGAATATTTCAAATGCATGGCTATCATGATATCCATAATTACCGAAGATGTGTAGACATGTTCAATTTGAATTCAGCATGATAACTAAGATGCTTTTTTAAAGAGATGTTGCTCAATACGTGAGTACTGCGAAAATTCATGCTTATCAAAAGCATTGACATGAAATTCGCTTGAGCTTTTGGAAAGATTGATGTGAGGAAGAATAATGCACAGATTTAATAATTTTATATCAATTGTTAATGAATTTTATTTAAGGAATAATATTTTATTTCTGTTGTAAGTGAAACATATTTATCACAGTAATTAAGTTTGATGAAGATTTGCTTATTTTTTAATCAATGTTCGGAACCCTGAAGCACAGCACCAAACCTTTGACGACACTCGAGTGATCTTTTTTGCATGTGTGTAAACGTCTATCTACGCAAAGTAACACCACTGCTTTAAATGGATTGCGCACAAATTTAGTCATGTGACTTTGATAAATGCATATTGTGGCATTATGGTAGGGATCCACGTATCCGGTTTGGTAATGAAAGGAAAAAGAGGTTCAACTTCGACGGATACAATTGTATTAGCAACACAAGACGTTTCGCTCTGAGAGCTTGGTCACTTGTGATTTGACATTTGCACAGAAGCATTGCAAGACCAGCATTGAGGACTGTTTACTACATAGAAAACAATCTATTTCTATGGTTTACTAACTGTTAGATAAAAAGATGATAGGTAGATAGTACTAAGAACAAAGCTAGAGAGTAGAGAGATAAATGAAATTATTTACAAAAAAGTTAGTAAACAATGGAGTTAAGCATGGAAGTACAGAAAAGGTAAAATTCACTTGTACACAACATTTTTACCTATACAATGATTCATAAGTACAGATGGAGGAACTTTGGCTATGTACAACGACTCGAGATTACGTCTCTTATCACAGTTTTTAACATTCTCATGCAAGATGTCCCACAAAATGTTATCACTACAAATAGTATCCCTATAATGTACATCTTTAAAGTGCATCTTAACAGCAGAAAAATTGCTGCTATGAGACGTGTGCTCTTTGATTCTCGTTTGAACCGATCTACCGGTTTCGCCTACATACACCATATGGCAGAGCTTACAAGTAATTTTATAAACAACAAATTTTTTATTACAAATTTGCTTGCGAGCAGAAGAAGCACATGTAGCACAGTTGTCTTTGCATCTCTTGGATTCTTTCGGGGGATGACAGAGTCTCTTGACACTGTTTCCAGAGGTGAAACACAACTTCACTTTTTCGTTCAGATTCGTTCTCCTCAGTAAGTCCGACATCCTTCGTTTGTGGATTTCATCCATGAAAGGAACTTTGAGGAAAAACGGTTTCTTCGAATTTGTTTCCTTTTGGTGAGGCCTTCTGCGATCCGATTTGAAAATGGCAATGGTTTTCAGGATGAAATTCAAGGGATAACCATTTCTTAAGAATCTCTGCTTAATCAAATCAATGGAATGGGAATAGTTGATATCGTTTGTTGAACGTGATTTTGCCCTATGCAATTCACCCCACAAAATATTTCTTTTTCGAGAAGTGGGTCCATGAGATTCCCATGGATAAATGGATCCACTATGCAACTCCTTCATGTAAAGCCGCGAATGAAATCGATTGTCGACCATAGCGATTTCACAATCCAGGAAAGGGAGAAATCCATCGGAATTTGGCAATTCACTAGTGAATTTGATGCATTTGCTCACCGTGTTGCATATCTCCAAAATATAATCCAGGGAAATGTTGTTAGGCCATATAACAAATACATCATCTATATAACGCTTCCACAAAATACTGGGACAAGATAAGCAATTCAATATCTTGTTTTCAATTTAATCCATATAGATAATTGCGGCGACCGGAGCCAATGGGTTTCCCATAGATAATCCACTCGTTTGTTTAAAAACTGATTGTTCAAAGATAATATAGTCATTTTCCAAAGCTAGTTTGATAAGCGCCATTATGTCAGGAATGTGAATTTGCATAAGCATCTCATCCATGCAAGAATAATTTATAAGGAATTCCTCCATTACAGTGTAGATACCAGGCTCATCGTCTGAGTCACAACGCGGAACATTGCCATATAGATTGGAAACATCAAGTGATGCATAGCCACCAATATCCACAGCATCAATCCCCTTTATCCAATTCACGAAATGTATTGAATCCGGGATGTGGGATCTAACTGCTTTCAGGCAGTTTGACAACTTGGACGAAATTTCTCTAGCCAGAACCGTACCCGGTCCATCTGTGGCAGAAACGATGGGTCTTCCACGCAAGTCTCCTGATTTATGATCCTTTGGAAGAATATACGTAGAAGACAAGGACGGCTCAGAGCATTTACATCTAATCAACCATTTAAACACAGATTGTTGGTATTCACTGTAATTGTTTGCAATATCACTCAAACTCTTGTTGAATTTAGCTTGTCTGGAGGAATGGAGGAATTCCTTATAAATTATTCTTGCATGGATGAGATGCTTATGCAAATTCACATTCCTGACATAATGGCGCTTATCAAACTAGCTTTGGAAAATGACTATATTATCTTTGAACAATCAGTTTTTAAACAAACGAGTGGATTATCTATGGGAAACCCATTGGCTCCGGTCGCCGCAATTATCTATATGGATTACATTGAAAACAAGATATTGAATTGCTTATCTTGTCCTAGTATTTTGTGGAAGCGTTATATAGATGATGTATTTGTTATATGGCCTAACAACATTTCCCTGGATTATATTTTGGAGATATGCAACACGGTGAGCAAATGCATCAAATTCACTAGTGAATTGCCAAATTCCGATGGATTTCTCCCTTTCCTGGATTGTGAAATCGCTATGGTCGACAATCGATTTCATTCGCGGCTTTACATGAAGGAGTTGCATAGTGGATCCATTTATCCATGGGAATCTCATGGACCCACTTCTCGAAAAAGAAATATTTTGTGGGGTGAATTGCATAGGGCAAAATCACGTTCAACAAACGATATCAACTATTCCCATTCCATTGATTTGATTAAGCAGAGATTCTTAAGAAATGGTTATCCCTTGAATTTCATCCTGAAAACCATTGCCATTTTCAAATCGGATCGCAGAAGGCCTCACCAAAAGGAAACAAATTCGAAGAAACCGTTTTTCCTCAAAGTTCCTTTCATGGATGAAATCCACAAACGAAGGATGTCGGACTTACTGAGGAGAACGAATCTGAACGAAAAAGTGAAGTTGTGTTTCACCTCTGGAAACAGTGTCAAGAGACTCTGTCATCCCCCGAAAGAATCCAAGAGATGCAAAGACAACTGTGCTACATGTGCTTCTTCTGCTCGCAAGCAAATTTGTAATAAAAAATTTGTTGTTTATAAAATTACTTGTAAGCTCTGCCATATGGTGTATGTAGGCGAAACCGGTAGATCGGTTCAAACGAGAATCAAAGAGCACACGTCTCATAGCAGCAATTTTTCTGCTGTTAAGATGCACTTTAAAGATGTACATTATAGGGATACTATTTGTAGTGATAACATTTTGTGGGACATCTTGCATGAGAATGTTAAAAACTGTGATAAGAGACGTAATCTCGAGTCGTTGTACATAGCCAAAGTTCCTCCATCTGTACTTATGAATCATTGTATAGGTAAAAATGTTGTGTACAAGTGAATTTTACCTTTTCTGTACTTCCATGCTTAACTCCATTGTTTACTAACTTTTTTGTAAATAATTTCATTTATCTCTCTACTCTCTAGCTTTGTTCTTAGTACTATCTACCTATCATCTTTTTATCTAACAGTTAGTAAACCATAGAAATAGATTGTTTTCTATGTAGTAAACAGTCCTCAATGCTGGTCTTGCAATGCTTCTGTGCAAATGTCAAATCAGAAGTGACCAAGCTCTCAGAGCGAAACGTCTTGTGTTGCTAATACAATTGTATCCGTCGAAGTTGAATCTCTTTTTCCTTTCATGCATACTGTGGATGAGCAATAATCAACAATTTGACGCACTCTTTCAGCAATGTCAACTGGAAAATCAGTACTAATACACTGTACTAGAAAAGAGAGCAGATACAGGAAACATTCAAGCAGGAATTGTATTGCTCTGCAAAATCGATAAAGCATTGAAATAATGCCATAACATCACTAATCACTGTTTTCTAATAATAGCTACATTTTTGAAATTTTAGATCGCTAAACTTTTGACAAGTTCAGAAAATGTCAATATATTATTGTAAAAGCAATAACTATCAGCATCATACACAAAGTAATTTTTTGCTGTTGAGAATTTAATAAAATGCTTTTGAAACTACTATACCTGCAGATGAAGAATTTCCCCAAATTTTTTGGAAACATTTCGACAGATTCCTGTAAAACCAGAATCAGCTCTGAAGAGAACGCATTATTGCGTTAATTTCATTTAATAATTAATTGCATTAATTATTTAATGCTTTTATCAACACTTAAGGAAGGATAAATCTAATCCACTTTAAATAATGATTTTGACCTTAATAATTCAGTATTTCAAGTTTTTTCAGTAACTTCACATGAGGTACATTATTTGCATTTGCTAATCAAAATAGCTAATTATATAGTCTGCTTCGTGTAATGCTCATTGTTGGCATCTTTTGGATAATACTTGCATATGCAACTTAAACTATCCGTCCCAATGCTCCAAAACTTTCGGATTGAATATTTGGTTTTTAAAATAAAAAGTCAATACATTCATGCCGTTTGATAATTTTCAAACAAGATCACATATTATGAAAACATACCAGTCGGAAAATCAAAGAAATGCTCTCCAAAGTATTGATCGATAGCATTTTAAAGTCAAGAAACCAATACCTCGGTCCCAAGCGCCTTCTCACGGTCAATGGTAACCGGCGAGATGCACCAATGTGATCCGAAGATGTGAGCTTTATTAACAATTGTGTTGCTTGTATGCATGATGATTTAAATGGGAAGAGAGATAGTTATCTGGAAGTTCATGTTTTCTGTAAATGGTGGGTCTAAGACTGTTATTGTTGTGTCTCGAGTGTTGCTCAGCATATGAATGAGACCGACCTGAAAGCTCCCAATGGCGCCTATCTTTCCATTATCGACCAAAACTTTGGAGAGTTCTCCATGATTTTCCGATTGACATAAAAAAATGATCTTCCGAGGACTGACCAATTTTATAATGAGAGTGCAACAACTTTCGCTCGTATACCATGCTTAGGTGAAATTTTGAGAAAATCTTATTAAACCAAAAAGAATTTTCCAATGGTGGTGAGCACCACGGAAGAAAAGGTAGTTGTCACTTATGCATAATCTTATCAACTGCCTAACGACAGGTGGGACGAACTGCAGACATCCGTAAATTCATTTTGTGCCTTTTTGATTCGCACATAATTGTTTCTTCTCGAGAACCTGGATAATTATTCCCAAAGAAAATACATCTAAGACATACTGTATGTTCTCGTCGATCATTTTGTTTGCGAGCTTTCAGGTGATTCCCTCTTCCTCAGATACAAGTCGATTTGGTGTACCTGAGGAAGAGTGGATCGCCTTAAAAATCGCAAACAAAATTATCGACGAGAACATTTGTCGTAGAAGAATTTTCTTTGGGAATAAATTTGCTTTTATGATATTGACATTCTTGTGACATCTACAACAACTTTAAAACCAAGATTCAAATATGTTTCCCTCAAATGAATAATTTATTCGATAAAAGGAAAATTCAAGAATAAAATTCAAACTCTTTGTCTTTTGAGAATTAGTGTTGTGAATGCTCTTCCTCCATTTGATCACTAACTAAAGGATATAGGTACTTTCTATCACTTTGCTAAATCAAATTTACTTCAATATTAGGAGTTCCGAAAAAAGTTTCTTCAATAGTGGTTCAATTTGGAAAAATGGATGTACATCACAAATATGACAGCAACTCAGTAGACCATATCTAAAGTTATTCAACTTTAGTTTCGTCTCTTAATTTACATTTTTATGAATAATTGGTTAACCAAATGAACTTGAATTGTGTGGTGTTTTTACCTGAACCAAATGAACTTGAATTGAATGTTAGAAATAAGCAATTTGAGTCTGACAAGGTCATATTGTTAGTAAGATGAAAGGATTATTAAGGATGAGATGTATTACATTAAATGAAATTAATTTAAAAATCCAGGTACAACAGAATTTCCCGCTAATGCGCAAAGCATGTTTCCTTGTCATACCTCCTTTTAAGCAATGAAATAATGCCGTCTCCCTTGGTTTGCGGTTTTGCAATAATACCAAGAATTATTAGGCAAAGAGACATTAACAGAAATATCAATTCTATGACCAAGCGAACTTTTGTGAAACTTTCATTAGCCGCACGGCCACGATGAATATGCACAGAGCAGACTGTTGTCAGCTGTCTATTTATTCAGCCATTCCCCATGTCACAAGCTAACTTGAGCCATTCCACGCAGCACTGAAGAGATCTTCTTGCAAGATGAAACGTGGCGTCTAAGACAAGGGATAAAACGGACATCAAATTTCTGCATCATTTGGAACTGGATCTTTTTAATTTTTGTTTGTCCGGAAGCCTGATCTAATAAAATTACATCTATCCGGAGCCGGATTTTAAAATCTTGAGTCATGCAAAAATACGAATCACTTGAATACAGAAATGTGGAGGAGGAAGCACAAACAGACTTTAAAACAACGCCTCTGACTTTCGTTGGTTTTCAAAACTGCGCGTCGCTTTAACTACGTTCGGTTAGCAAAGACCATGCACACGGCCAAAAGAATGTTTTTTAGTGATTTCAAAGCCCGTAGTGCGGCAGCCAGAACGAGCGAGTTCCGGTACGGAACGAGGCCAAAAACGAAACTATCACAAAATGATATACACCCTATGCCTGCTATGAATGTTTTCTTTCTTTAAGAGAAAAGTGCCCAGAGTCATAATTTTTGGCATGGAATGTCTATAGGGCATTTCCTATGATGTGCATGCGTTCTTATTCATGCTTCTGATCGGCAATGTTTGCGAGAATGTGGTTAAATTAGAATTGAATTGCTCAAAATGCTTGTGTTTGCCGACAGTAGGAGGCTTGCTAAATCCAAATGTGTTCAGCTTCATAGATAGGTGCATGAGGATGATGGGAAATGACATAAAAACATTCCTTGTCAAAAATTGTTAGTAATGGGCTTAGTACTTTTTGCTTAATCCGAGAAAACACAGAAAAATTCATTTTTGCCAAAACGACAATCTGCGTCCCATTGGATTAACATGTGCTTTTCTTTGATCCTGTCTAATAATAAGAGGAACCAGATAGAACTCGGCAGGCGCGCAGATTCATAGTCGGCATAGGGTGCACCATAGAGTAAGTATATTAGGTAGAGTAGCAACTCAGCATTTATTAAATCCGCAGTGTGTATACAGTTTCTATTTGATTAAATTAACTCGAGGTGAACAAAGTTGGGTATTAATGTCACCAAATGTGAGATATGCTCATTTTTGCAGTTTTGAAGAAATTACAACAGAATAGACTGATCATGATAGTAATGTAGATGAAATGATAGTATTGTTTAGATTCTCCGTGTCATGACAACTTTTGAGAGGTGATATTTGTGAAATTAACAATTCGATATGTTGCTATTACTTTCATGGTCAACTTCAAGAGTATTTTCATAAGCGTGGTCATATCACAAGCAACCTGCCACTGGTAGAGCAAAATAACATAATCAAAGCAATGATTTCAATCAACTTTACAAGATGTAAATGGGTCCACATCACCATTCAGATTCAATGACTGAAACATAAATTTATTGAATCATAAAATCATGACGCTGAAAATTGAATAAAAAGCTTGAAATTCAGACAAGAAAGCACAATAAGGTCTCTACTTTTTCATGTAGACGTCCATTACAATGCGGTTCATGTAATTCCCTTGATAATCAGCTCTATTTCCGCTTAATTGAGAGGCTTGTTAGCAGATATTCATTCCTTTTGATATCCAATATGTTTCATACTACTTATTTCGTGTTCATGGCAATAGTATCCATTATTTGAAAAAAATAAACTTTTTGAAAACTGCTCAAATATTTTTTTGGAATGCAGGAACGCAATCTCCGCAAAAAACTGAATATTTTTTGATATAAAAATTTCCACTGCATGCACATGCATTTTTGAGTCGACACTCTTCCTGCTATGTACTTACTCTATGGGGTGTGCATCATTCTGTGAAAGTCTCATTTTCGGTCTCGTTCCCTGCAGAAGCTAGCTCTGTTGCGCACTACAAATGAACATCTCGTTCGGTTACCATTTCCGTACAGCAATATTTTCTGAATCATAAACCGACAACCCAGACATGTGATTCAGATTAATTTCATGCCTTCACTGAAAGAATTATCTGTATATTTTTTCTGTAAATTGTGTGTTTAGCTTTCTAACTACACATATTCTTCACGAGGGGTTGCAGCCGACATACATGTAGTACTTTCACATTTTTTCATCATTGCTGTCATACTATTTTCTCGATTGCCGCTCCGAGGGCAGTTCAAGCCACATAATTCTGTGTCAAATAACACGAATGCATGTTCAACCTCCATGACCTCCCTTTGAATGCGTTGAATGTGTAGTTCAACACATGACACATGAGTGTGGTTCCCACCATACCAAAACTTTTAAAATTAGGAATTATTATGAAGAAGCGGGTTGTATGCAGTTGCATTGGATCTTCCAAGTTTAATAATTGGAAGATAATTAATGCTCCAAGTTTACGAAACGACAGTCTCAAAACGGTTTAGTTTTAGACATTCAATAGGCAGGGATTTCATAAAAATGTCTAAAATATTACTTGCGCTGTAATTATAAGTAGTGGTGAATAAACATTAGTCACCGAACGGAAAAATCATTGGAAAATCAATTTTGCGAATGAAAGAAATTTTGCCTATGAAGATAGCAACAATTTCATTATTTGTAGAATAAAATACAGTACTCAAATACACATGCAGAAAGCAAAGAGTTCCTTAGACAATATTCTTCGATGCTGATACACGTCATAAAAATGCAGAAAGATAAATAAACAACAAAAGACAATAAAAGTAACACAGATAAGCTAGAAAAGTTAATTTTGAGCAGGGAGAATAAATTTACCAGTTGGAGAAACAGTTACTAATTGGTCATTCAATATGTGACCATCATACATGATTTTCTTTAAAAGGTGCAGTGATAGAAATTCACGTTTCATTCTCAAATTAGGCAAACATTCATCAGCACAATGTTTTCCACGTACAATTCCATGAAAGCGCTTCCAAAGCGTCTTAAAACGATTTGAATACGTCGTAGTAATGCCAATCAAAAGACGCAATGCTCAATGACAGACTTTACAAGAGGACTGCTAACATCAATGAGGACCTTTTTCGATAAAAATTGCTGTTTCGAAAGACGTACAGGCGATGGGAGACAATGCTTATGAGGTAATTGACGTGGTGGAACAGAATCCCATTCTGCGTTGAACATTACTCCGAAAATTTCAAGAAGTCAGCATTTTTCACAGAATTTCCAAGGCTTCAGGTGTATAAACAATTACGTTTCTTGACAATAGAAAATTTGCATTTATCCGTATTTAGTTCGAGACCTTGCAAGCATGTCCATTGAATGAGCAGGTTGCTATAATTATATGATTGTTCGGCAAAATTGATCCCTGAGGGATTCACGAAGTTACAGGTGATGTTTCACTACAATGAATTCCCACACGAACAAGCTGATGTCGCATGGGTTATGTAGATACGAAGATACTCACTGAACAAACTCATTCTAAAACTCACTATCTGATTGTCTTTGTAACACAATATGATGAAGAAGTCGGTCAAAAGTTTTTCTATAATCACAAAATGTAATTATAGCACCGCAAGTGCTCGACTCGTCAAGGCATCTTGATACTGTATTATGTAGTGTCAGGAGAGCGCAGGTTGTAGAGGATTTTGGTGAAATCTAAGCTGGTCTTTTCCATAATACTCAAGAAGACTTTCTGTCATTGATCCGAGCACGATGCATTCCAAAATCTTAGCTGGCGTTGTAAGAATACTAATTGGTGACTGCATATGCTGCACAGTAGGATTTCGAGCTTTGTCACATCGCAGATTTTCCAAACATTGGGTACAGTACGTTCTGGATACGAGATGTTGAACAAATGAGAAAGAGATTTTGTAATTATGTAGGATGCTTCCTTAGAAAGTGCAGTTGGAATATCGATGGAAGACTTTTTGCTTTTCAGATTACGAAGCAAAAAAGTAGAACTAAAAGTAGATAAAAGGTAGAATTTTCAAATTCTATATAAAAATTTGATATCATTAATATATTTCAACAAGCATTCCAAGAATGTACATTCTTGTACTTGTATTATTTAGTTAATTCAATGTACATGTTGAAAATAAGGAAAGATACAAATGCACTATCACGAGATAAGATCAGAGTTGACTAAGTTGTCATGATAGGAGCTAAAATCCGCGAACTACTATTTCGATGCAGCATGAAATCATCGCCTCTAATATAATTGATAAATGAACACAGTGGCGTATTTAGGCTGCTGCACGTGAAAAATTAGAGTAATCAATAGGATAATTATTCAATCATGTCTCAAGTGATTATATTTCTACTCCTCTTTCGAAATTATGAAATTTGTGTAATTTCTCTTCGATCAAGATGCATTTTGAAGGCTTGCTGCGATCTCTCTGCCACCTCACGCACCGCAGCTAGACATCTCATTCCTGAGCTCTCATCGGATGATGTCATCGCCAAGAGGTTTTTAGCTCGAGCGCTATTTGGGTGAGAGAAACAATACGTGCTGCACTTGGGAAAGTTATCAGCCTTCTATTCGGTTAAGTGCAGTTGTGTGCATCTGGCTGGCTATGAACTCTGAGTAAGACATTGGAGCGTTTAGATCGCAGTTTGTGATTGTGACTGCAAATTTTGTAAAGGATCACTTTGAAAAGCCTGGAATAACTTAAACTGCTGTCATGATTTTCCGAGAAAGATTCGACTTTTCAACAAAGAGTGGTATTTGTCATGGGAGCATTCTTTCGGTCCCACTGTCCCAAATATAAAAAAGCTAATCGAAACTGTATTAGTCATGCCAGCAACTTCGGTTGTCTGTTAGTGCACATTTTACAATTGAAGCTTATTGATTAAAACATTTTTGAAGACGACCATGACCCAATTTTGTAAAGGATCACTTTGAAAAGCCTGGAATAACTTAAACTGCTATCATGATTTTCCGAGAAAGATTCGACTTTTCAACAAAGAGTGGTATTTGTCATGGGAGCATTCTTTCGGTCCCACTGTCCCAAATATAAAAAAGCTAATCGAAACTGTATTAGTCATGCCAGCAACTTCGGTTGTCTGTTAGTGCACATTTTACAATTGAAGCTTATTAATTAAAACATTTTTGAAGACGACCATGACCCAAGAGCGCCTCAATGACCTAGAAATTTTGAAAATTGAAAGGAAGTTGGGAAAAAGTGTTGATTGTGCTTTGACTTAGGATATGTATACAATGTACATGTACGTACATGTTTGTCAATGCTTAATCTCAGCAGCTGATGATATTATTGAATACGCCACTGAATGAACACATAGAGCAGAGGACTCCGTTCGTTATACGAACACAACCGTTTTTCGTGTCGAGATTTGTCGCTAGTTTGAATATGCACATTTGGAAAATTTCTACTGTCAGATGAAAGAATAAAGGCATCTTTAGGACAATCTAACGAACTGAAATTACTTGTACCGTCAAGCAAACATGAAAGTGTCCATATACCAGTCACAAATGTAAATAAAAAAAGTGGCGGAGTCAAATTGGACGGGCTTGAATATTCCAGTACCACTTGAGTAGATTTACGCAATAATCTAGTTATGATATAGAATTCTATTCAGCCAAAATCGGGTGATTATCAGAAAATTCCGAAAGTTAAACCTTTTTTAGATATATGGAAAATAATGGCATAGTCAATTGCTGTAGATATTTCTTGACTTAGTAAGCATCCACAGCATCCTTGTTGTCTTTGATATGCCAATATATTTTGCTTGTATTCTAAAAGTGAATGGATCATAAGCGTTGGTTCATCATGATGTTAACTAAAACAATTTAATGTATCACATGAAATCAACTAATTAAATTTTGGTTAGTCTACCGATGGATAATATGATAAAGTCTACTTAAATGCGAAAACCTTAATGCAATTGTAGCCGAATGAGGGCACCTGTGTGGAGAACTGTAGCTGGAAAAGCGATTGCCCTGATTATCACTGGGTCATATGGTATTATTGAGTGCTGTTTGGCTAGAGCAGCTGTCAGTAATTTTCGATATTTTTGATGGTGCAGCGTTGGGCGTGTGATCCTTGGTAACCAGAAGTAGCTAGACACAGACACACACGCACTTCTGAAGTAAGCGTCAACAATACGATCAATAGAATTTCAGAATTTCTGTTCGTTGGAAGGATTAATCATGCATTTATTATCAAGTTTGCCTCTATACGCATCTTCAAGTCACAAAAATGAATGATTAATCGACAGTAGGCTCCGCAGTTGACATGTTTGTGAGCATAGAGTAAGCATACTTGTAGTAGGTAGAGTACTACTCAGTAATAATCAAATCCCCAAAGTGCATACAGCTTCGATTATATTAAATGAACTCAAGTTGAGACCCAGCACCACATGTGAGATATGCAAAGTTTTGTAGTTTTGAATAAATTATCACAGAACTAGCTCATCATGATGACAATACAGAAAAATGAAAAGTACTTTATAAATCCTCCGTGTCATGACAACCTTGTATATGAAATTAGCTCCGATGGGTTACTAATACATTAAAGCTCAGCCTTATTAATAAGAGTATTTTCTCACGAGTGATCACATCACAAACCACCTGCCACTAAAAGAGCAAAATGACATAATCAAAGTCAATGATCATAATTGACTTTAAAAGATGTAAATGCATCCACATTACTATTCAAATTGAAGAAATGAAACATAAATTTAGTGAATCATAAAATCAGGCCGACAAAAATTGAATAAAAAACTTGAAATTTCAGCCAAGAAGCACAGGATCTCAACTTTTCCATGAAGACCTGCGTTATAATGCGGTTCATGGAATTTCTTTGATAATCAACTTAATTTCCGTTTTTTAATAAGACACCTGTCACTAAATGTTCATTCCTTTTTATATCTAAATAGTTTCATACATAGAGTAGGTATATTAGGTAGAGTGGTAACTCTGCATTTATTAAATCCCCAATGTGTATATACACTTTCGATTTTATTAAATGAATTCAAGGGAGATACAGGTGGTATTGTCACCAAATGTGAGATATGCAAATTTTTACAACGGAATTGAGTGATCATGATTGTAATGCAGAAGGAATGATAGTATTTCACATATTCTCATGACGGCCTTGGAGATTTGATGTTTGTTACATTAGCAATTCGATGGGTTCCTATTAGCTACTTTCATGCTCAACTTCAAGAGTATTTTCTTAAGCGTGATCATATCACAGGCAACCTGCAACTGGTAGAGCAAAATCACATAATAAAAGACAATGATTCCATTTAACTTTGAAAGATGTAAATGGGTCCATATCAATATTCAGATTCTAGAAATGAAACCTCAATGTAAAAATGAACATGAAACATGTGAATCATAAAATCATGCCGGTGAAATTGGATTAAAAACTTCAAATTTCAGCCACGAAAGCACGAATAATATCGCGACTTTTTCATGAAGACTTTCATTATAATACATATCATGAAATTCCCTTGATAATCAGCTTGATTTTCGCTTAGTTACGATGCTTTTTAGCAAATATTCATTCATTTGATATCCAACTTCTTTCATGCTACTTATATAGGAGAGTCATCTCGGTAGTATATAAATGAGCAAATTTTGACTTTTTCAAAAGTGCTCAAATAATTTTTTGGACCACGGGAACGTAATCTCCGCAAAAAACTGAATCTTTTCATATAGAAATGTTCACTGTATACAGATACTTTTTCGAGTCGACACTCTACCTATATATCCCTACTCTACGGTTTCATACTACTTTATAGTGGTTCAAAATTGCTGGTATACCTACAAAGTGAGGAATAATGTGCAAAAATTAAGCTTTTTACGAAGTGATTAAATATTCTTTCAGACCGCAGGAACGTAATCTCCGGAAGAGCTGAATCTCTTGATATGGAAATGTTCACTGTATGCTGACATTTTCTAGAGTCGGCACTCTACCCACTATATACGCACTCTGTGTTTGTGAGTTTCGTCGATGTGTCAGTTTCGAAAAGTAATCGCCTGCTGGATGGCAAGGATACACCATTCGTTGGCCTTAAAGCATCATTTTTTTTGTCCGGCTGGAATTAAAAATTGATTCTCTTTCTAATAATAGCAATTGCGTCCAAGCGCCCTTGGAGAATCGAATTTACAATGCAATGCCTTTGTCTTTTCACAAAATCGAAAAAATGTGTACTGATAAAAAATCATATGTATGTATCAAAAGCTGTATAGTCATAAAAAATGTGACTGAAATTTCATTTTCAAAACTTTCTTATTTTCCGACAGAAATTATCAATAGGGTTTCATCTTGAAGCCAATACACATCTCCACGCCAATACGCGCCACCATGAAAAATGGCTTGCCTGCTTTTCTTTCTCTTGCATACTGGTCGAGAGTTTTCTCAATTTTAGTGACAGCTGAATGCGAGTGTGTGCATGTTTCCTTTCGGTTTTATGACTATCTCGATATACAAACAAATCAGATTTTCAGGTGGTGCAGCATGTTGCATCTTAAGGCTGCTTTCCACTGACTGCGTACGCGCGCAAGCTAGTGGATGCGACACTATTTCTATGGTTGCAACTGTTTGAAACAGTCACGCGCGTCGTAGCTTACCACGCGCGTGAATGTCAATGCAATCAATGCGACAGACGTTGCAAGCTAATCGTGTGGCTTGGTTTTCACTGCCAACAACTCCTATTCACGATCACATATTTATCAAATTCCCATACAGTGATGGATGACAGCAAGTTGATTGAGCTAGTGCACAGTGTTCCTTTTCTTTATGATACTTCCAATAAAGAATACTGGAACAATACCAAAAGGGAATCGGCCTGGATGGAGATAGGAAAAATTCTATCAACTGGGCACACTTCAATCTCTGGACGCGAGGCACAAACTCGATGGAAAGAATTGAGAGACAAATTTAACCGAGAGAACAAGAAGGGGGTCATGAAAAGCGGATCTGGCACTGAAGAGAAATACACATCGAGATGGCCTCTGATGAAAAATATGGCTTTCATCAGGAAGTTTCATCATTAAGACCAGAGAAACGTCGTTTAATGTGTCCTGCATTTCGATCTCTCAAGAGTTGAGTGAAGATGGAGGTGAACAGGCGGCGGAACTCAAGGAAATGAGTGATGCAGAGAATATTTCTACTAGTCCCGCACTACTAGTCAGGCACAATAAAATCTCGACTTTTTCATGAAGACTTGCATTGATTCCATTTCATGAGATTCCCTTGATAATCAGCTATATTTCTGCCTAATTAAGATGCCCTTGAGTAAATGTTCATTTCTTTTGATATCCAACAAGCTTCATGCTACTAATAATGTGACTTCACGTTGGTTGCATATAAATTTGCAAACATTTTGCTTTTAAAAACAAACTGCTCAAATAATTTTTTGGACCTCAGGAACGTAATCTCCGCAAAAACTGAATCTTTTGATGCACAAATTTTCAGTATTTACAGAAAACAGATACTTCTTTGAGTCGACACTCTACCTACTAAAAACTTACTCTATGGTTTCAAATTTATTTCATTTGGTAGCTGATGGTTTACAGTGTGCTATTTGCCGAAGTGTTTATTGCCTGCACACAATTTTGAAAGTTCCATCTTCGGATTGTAATTCAATAGAACTTCATATACAGATCAGTTGACCCATCAGCATTCAAGTAGGAGTATTTTAGTGTAAATGTTGATTAAAAAATCTCCATTCATATCAAAAATCCGTATTATTATCCAGACGAGTACATCAAGTGGCATTGCATCAAGCAACACTCAGATGACAAGGTCGGGCATCAAACATGGGTCAATTAATGAATTCATTCTCGATATCGCCTCTCAATCTCGAATACTTGAATTCAAAATTTCCAAATACCGAGATCTCGCAATCGAGATTAGGCCCTTTCATATTTGCATCAATTATCCAGAAAGGGTATTTGCATATACAATTACCAATTGCTGTACAGCAGTCTAACTGTAGACCTGATTGCAATTAAGTAGTCCTATTAGTAATTGAAGCTGCAATCAGAGTTGGAAGTGGGTCGTGGGTCATGTTTTTCCGAAAAGTTGGTGGGTCAGGTGGGTCGTGGGTCACATTTTGCGTGGGTCAGACTTCGTTGACCCACTTCCAACCAGTTTGACCCATGATAGATTTGACAATCTCAAATACTGTAAACTTCATTTATTCGTATTCTTATCATTCATGTGAAATGATTGAGTCAGTGTCACTGAAAGGAGTGATGGATGGACACAGTCAAAATATGCAACACCATTGACTTTCACAAGCCTCATGCAGTTTCGAAAGGGGGAGGAATTCACACAAATTAAAGGCTGGAAAACAACGGCTGCTGTCTCCTTAGAGATGTTGGCTGGTGGAGAGAAGTTGTTTGAGTACAATTGTGTACGCTCGATTCTCGGTCGCTGTCTGACGATACCAAATGATGTGTGACCTTGATTTCAGAGATATAGTTACTGAAGAAGTCAGGTATTCAGAGGCTTTACTAATCTTGATAATTTTCTTGCAATGCCAGCTGACCTTCGTTTTGTTTGTTTCGTTTGATTTTGTTAGTCTTTCGTAGAAAATATCATCTGGTAGAGATTAGTATTGTAAATCTCTGGTAAAGATTGATCAGAGCCTAAATATTTTCGAAAAATGTAATTGATCAAAATATATTGACAATATACATGCTTCATATCTAAAGTATTTAGCCGTTCAATCTACTTTCGCATCATACATGTTCCATGTATCTCATTGCTCATTCGATAATGATAATCTGAAATACGATAATTCACACGACTGTCATTGATATAGACGTATCCCTTGCACACAGACTTATTACGGCAAAGCTCCGTGAGATATTTTTTGCCACTCTGTATCAATAAAAAGTTTCGTTTTGATATTTGATTTGGTATCAATAAAAATAGGAATATTTACATGATGTCGCTAGTGATTGTTATCACAACGTACTCGCACATGTAGCGCCACTCATATACATCAGTTCATCTATGTACAGTATAAGCTAATTAATGAATAATAATCTTGTCATGGTGAAATTTTCTATTCACGCGCTACGCATGCTTACTCCATTTGCTTTTTAATAAATGTCATTCTTACATCAAATATACAACCTTCTACTTAAAACTAACATTAGCGGAAGTAAATGAAATTTGAATCGATTGCCATCAGAAGCAACAAAATATCATCAGTTTCACGATTTTTCTGAGATAATTTTCACACATATAGTATCTAACATAGTGAATGCATGTATAAAGGATGTATTTAGGCCTACATGAGTCTTACTTTTTGACTTCATTTGATTAAGAAATGTAAAACTTGAAATTTAGTCAGTTGGGCCCTCAATTTAACTAATCATCTCTTTACGAGTAAAGTAGGTAGCACTAAAAAGGATAGTCAAGAATCGTTTAAATTTTTTAGAACCTTAGGCATTTGTGGTGCATCTACTTTGATTATAAGATAATTTTGATGAGGTTGCATGTCAATTTGTCATGTGACAAGTGATCTGATACACTTGAATCTTCATAACAAATCTTAACAACAATTTTGATACTACCAGACCTCTACCTACATGTAGATATACATAGAATCTTGAATGAAAATGAAACTAAAGATGATACCAGAAAAGGAAATTGCACTCACATCATTCACCCTTTCAGCATGTGGGTCAGGTGGGTCGTGGGTCATGTTTTCGTGAAAAGTCGGTGGGTCAGGTGGGTCGTGGGTCACATATGCCGTGGGTCAGGTGGGTCATGGGTCAAATTTCGCTGACCCACTTCCAACTCTGGTTGCAATTACAACATAAATATGGACTATACATTTCGCATACAATTTAGTACATCTGTGCAAAGCAATAACCTTGATCGCAGCGCTGATCATTGATTTCTGCCGTAACGAAATCACTTATTGGCTAGCAGGACACAGGTGATCGAAGTGCCAATTTTGTTCGCATGAGTATTTAATGATCACCAATCCCTTCATGTATGAGAGAGGTGAGAGGTGAAGTGAGAGAGGTATGGAGATTACTTCGACTGAATAGCAAACGAAGAGAACGCCATCTTTCTGAGCGAAGTTCCTCCAATTGAAGGACCCAACGAGGATATTTCTCTGAATGAGGTGAGGGAAGCTATAAAGAATCTAAAAAACGGCAAAGCTCCTGGCCCTTCTGGTGTGACCAGGGATATGTTGAAATATGCTGGAAATCCTGCCGTGAGAGAATGACATGCCTTATTTTAGAAGATCTTGCACACGAAAGTTTGTCCTGGACAGTGGTGCAAAAGCCTAACTGTTGCGTTGTACAAGGGTAGGGGAGACCCTTTAAGCTGTCACACAGACCGTCGCTTACGACTCCTGAAACACGGTATGAAAATCTTCGAAAACTTTCTCGACAAGACACTGAGGAGCCTGGTCAACATTAGTGAACACCAGCTTACGCATCGTCAAGGTAAGTCATGCACTAATGCGACTTTCGTCATCAGAAGATTGCAGGAGAAGTTCATCGAGAAGAAAGAGAAACTGTTCCACATCTACGTCGACCTCCAGAAGGCATTCGATCGCATCTCAAGAACCGTCATACAATGGGCCCTCAGACGACAGTACATCCCGGAAAGTCTGATCGAAATCATCATGGCTTTGCATGTTGATCCCAAGTCAAGAGTCTGCGCTGCTTGGGACATCGGATGAATTCGGTATTTGCGTCGGCGTCCATCAAGGATCCGCTCTCAATCCCCTTATTTTCATCCTCGTGATGAAAGAAGTTACTAAAGATCGTAGAATAGGTGGGCTGAAGGAGCTGCTGTACGCGGATGATGTAAGCGACACGCCATCAGAATTATTTTGGTCCATTCCTGTCGATATAAACGATGAGCCAATACTGGATCAATAGAAGTTCGCTGTGATAGGCTGTCTGTTATGAGGTTTTCCTTTCAGCAGCTACGCCGAAACTCGTGCACTCATAATTAATGCTGACGTCTGACTCGATTATGGTGACCTCAAAACAAGCAAACGGCAGCTAATCAGTCTCAAGGTGAAAGTGGACATCATCAACTTCGTCGAAAATAATCCTGAAGTGTCTTACGTCAATGTCGGAAAACAGTTTGAGGCATCAAAAGATATCGTTTACCGTGCGATGAAAGGCAAGGATAAAATATTGCAGGCCTTCGCAAAGCGTGCAATTTCTTTAGAAAATGTATCCTCTTTTTAGAAAATGTACGTTGCCACTTCAGTATATAGCCATTACCAAATCATGGATGACTGCTTCTCTTTTTGAACAATGGCTTCACACCTGGAGCAAAACGCTGACTACGTAGCATCGATATTTTGCGATGCTACATTTCAGGGTCTGAGAAAGGTGCTTCGCTCTTGGAATCTGTGAATTAAATAGACTACTTCATTTATGACAACGAAAGTCGAAAACATCAATCTGAAGTCACACGCTTCTTCAGCTCGACTAAAGATCCCTAAGGCAATGTATGCAGTGTTTCTGTTTCTTTCTTAAGCCTACATCATGACATTATCAGGCAATTTTTATTAAACTGGCTACAATTACTAAGCAGTGTACTGTAAATCATGCATGTAAGAGCATACGTGCAGACAACTGTAATTCGTTCAACCATTGTTAAAATCTCAAGTACAGAATCCAGCACACACATGACGTCCTTGTGTGCTCTAAATTACTTATTAATGACATAGGCAATATAAATATGACATAGAAAAATCAATTTTAGCGAATTCAATTATATTAAAATGCTGTCTGATGCATATATGGCTAGCTCTCGATATAAGCGATCTCTCGATACAAGCGATGACAACAGCCGGTCCCAAGGTGTTGCTTATATCAAGAGTCGACTGTATTTCCATTTAATAACGAATTTATCACTAAGAAAAATTGAGTTAAAGTTATGTACTTTTCACTTTACAGCCTGCCTGTAAATTTCTCAGTGTCACCATGCACTTCACTTTCAATAATGCAAAGTTTTGACTTACAAAATATCATTTTCCGTCCCACAGAGTCAGTTATGACCCAAATTTCTATTTGATTTGGACTGTTGTATTCTCACCATAGAACTAACTATTGCGATCGATGTTCGGGACACTGCACGTCATTGATAGGTTAGATAGTTCCCTAATATGATATTTGATATGGCTAACAGAAAATCAAGCTACTCGATCAAAAAATCTGTGGGACGTAATTTTGAAAGATATCACTCACTTTGATCAAATATTTCGATGGGAAAAGTGCATGTGAAACATATAAACAATTATCAATATTCAAGATTATGATTATGATTCAGAAAATCTAAAAATTGCAGTTTGACGATGAAACATTCAAGGCCTTCCAGTGCTCACGCCATTGCAGTAAACAATGGAAATTCCGTCCTACAGATTCGTTGCATGACGCTATTAACTAATGAATAGCGAAAAAAGACAAAAAGCAACATTTTTCAAACAAAATTATGTTGATAGATAAACTTTAGGGCATCGACTATCTGACAAAGATCATATTCTGGTAATTCAAGACGACTATATTTTTGTGATGAATGCTATACTAACTCAAAACAGCGCCCTATGCGCATGACAACGCATGACAATGTATAACTTGCAGACTGCCGCTAATTCATGACTTATTATTTGATGCGGAAGCTTATGGAAAGAGGAAGCAGTAAAAATTTGATAGCTTTCCCATTCTGCTTCAATGAATCATTTTAGAATAACACAACCTGTTTGGGATTGTTTGATAAAAGCTATCGCCTCTCTTGAAGTTGATATTTTCATCTGAAATTTAATTCCAGGATGCTTTTCTACGAGCTGCCAATCAGTTAATGCAAAAAGAAGCAGAGACATTCCTTGAAATCATATCGTCATCCCGATCCGACTTAGCACGTTCTGAAGGGGCCAGAAGTGTGTCTCCTAAACGAAGTAAGTAATTTGATTTATTTCACTCGAAGCAAGAAAAGCTATCACTCCCTTATAATGACGATTCCTTATTCGTTAAGAAAGCGTAATTGACGCGTTTCGCTTCTCAGGACAGTTTCAAGGGCGAATGGGACAGGTCAGCTACTACGTTTATATGTGACTAGGTCGAGAGGGCATCTTATATCAGCTCCTGATGTCTATTCCTGAGGTGTGGCTTGGTCTTGGTGATACACCGTGATTCAGCCAATCTATGGCTGACAAAAAAGACGGACCACCTATTTTTCGCTTAATTCAATCAATTATCATGTCTTCCAATCAGGTCGCACATCAACGTGCAATACATCATTCTGAAGCTTGCATTCTCAGCTTTAAAATGAGCTGTGATAAACTTACATCCGCTATTGAATCTGCTGAGCAGTGCTCAAAATATGAAAATCACTCAATTTGCTGCAATAAGAAAACATGTTAGTATGATAATTATTCAGGCACGAGGAGAACGAGCTTTTTTCTGAGCTCTCTTTTGGTGCACTGGTCATCAAATTCGCAGAACCATGAAAAAAATCAGTGATGTCGTGAAGTTATCACAAAGTCATGACTCTTTTGACTGAAGATGTAATATTCTCTCTTTTTCATCAAATGATGTTCATGTTCAGTATTTTTAGAGTCCTCGCGATGTACGGACTGCAAATATGTAAGTTTTATTCAAAAAAGTTCAATAGTTCTTTTTTCAAACTTCTTCACTATTTTTTTATCACCGCAAAAGTACACAAATATTCAAAGTAAACAATCTGCACTCACTGTCAGAGCACATGTGAAAAATTTTCAATTACATGAAATGAAATCCGAATGCGTTTCCGCTTTGCAGGTGGCTTTTTTATGTTCAGAGGAGACTCTGTGGAAAACAACAGAAAAATCCATCTAGGAGTTTACGAAAAAATAGCGAAATGGTGCATTTCAAACTACTTATACAGTTTGTACTTACTGCGCATCGTCAAGATGAAATCCGAATTTCAATTTCAAACCTTGTATCAATAAAACGCACCATTCGTGGAATGAAGCATAAATTTCAAAAAAATCATCGAGTCGTTATCTGGGAAATTTGATTTTACTTTTAAAACTGCTCATAAGTAGTATATTGTAAATATCGAGCGTTTATTGCCTTTTTCTTTCAATCAGTTTTCCTTACACAATAAACTGACGTTAGAGAGTTAGTTCAACCTTTTTGTAAATTGATGGAAAGCTAAAAGTCTGCTTTTATTCTTAATCAAATTAAACTGCTAACTTTAGCATTGGTGCAAACGTCTATTCAGTTTGCAGCAACAAAAACACGCTGAAGTGAAGCAATTATTATAATTACTGATAGTACGGAAATTATCAGACTTTACTCTTTGATACGAAGATTTGTAGGCATCATAAATGATGTACGCCCTCTAATTGGTCAAACCTACATGCACTACACCTGCGAAATTTTGAGCTTTTGAAACTGACGGTATTCAGGGAATAATTTACTTTCCAGTTTTCGTATTGCACTTCTGCGATGCAAAATCAAATTCTCATCTTGAACGCAACTTGAAAATCGTTCATCGTAGTTTTTGGAAGTTCTTGGAAAATCCTAAAGCTTCATAACTGAATTATCTCAAGTCACTCTGCCAGTCAAAATTGCGCGATAAATGAATAAACTGCTTCTCACAGAATGATAAATTTTAAAGTGCAAAAAAGTGGTAAGTGTTAGTCGTAGATGAAGTCAAATATTCATTATATTGTTCGTACCGTCATACCGACATTTGCGTGGACTGCACGCACAAGTATCTGATCGTCTGGATTTGATGATTTCGCTTCACAGCATCGGAGCAGCTGAACTCGGTGGAAGGGGGTCCATCAGCACTGATTCTTATCTCGTTGTCAAGGGTTCTCTTGTTCAGTCTTGCCACGGCATATATAGTCCGCGAGCTACTGAAACTTTCTTCCTAAATTCGCGCACAAAGGGCTTGCTAGCATGGATTTGTAGATCTTGGTCCCATTGGAATCCAATGGTAAAATTCAAGAAATATCTATGGATTGTGAGACACTCGGCAGATTTGGTGCATATTCTTTTGCAGGAAAGAAAATGGGTAAATTTCATGTCTTGAGTTAATTTTGGCGATTTTATTCATTTTGTAGAGGCTCTGAGACATCAACTACTGAATCATGTGACTCACTTCAACTTTTATATCGAAGTTGATGTTTTGAACTCAATCATGTAAATTTCATGGCATTCTGATCATGGTTTCTTTTCTTAAAAAGAAAATGTTCGAAAATTGACAAGTGTTTCACAATACATATATATTTCTTGAATTTTACCATTGGATTCCAATTGGAATCCTTCAACCTTACCTATAACCGAAAGCGAGTGGCTGTATTCAGCGTTTCAAGATCCACAAACCCATGTTATTAAGCCCTTTGTGCGCAAATTTAGGAAGAAAGTGTCATTATACTGCAAATCGCTCGATACCAATCACATACGAAGGATGTGTGCCAAAAAATTTTTCTGGTATATTTTTGCATCTATTTGTATGCTTTCCGCATGATTTAAAGCCTTTTGTCAATAAAGATCACACTGATGTTGCATGGTATTCACCACTGTTTTGTAAGTAGTGAGATAATGACATTCAAGAGTCAAACTTACACTACTGAATTCGATTTTCATAAATAATCAATAAGTATACAACTATCAACGTTTATGCATTATGTAATTTTGAAATTGTGCATATTATCAATCCGAAATAAAACATTATAATTTATGAAAGCAAATATAGTTATGTTTGAGATATATAAGTCAACATGGTAGCCTGAAAGTTATCGTTTTATTGAAATGATGTTTATCAACTTGGCTCATGGAGTTTAGAATGGATATGACTGATATTACTGACAGAAGTTATTTGAAAGTGGTATGCAATATATGTACATATCATTTTAGATATTGACTACTTCTCTTGTAGTCAGATTAGAACCTCTTTATCTCTGATTGCTAGCCAATGATGTGCTGACCAGTGAATAATAAGAGACGTAGACTGGAGTGTCACATTTGTCAGGAGGCATCTTCAACTGCATTACATAAACTTAAACTTAATGCTTAATATTTATTGATACAGAGAGGCCTTTCGGGCATCATAAACGACCATCCTCACGCTAATAACACGACATTGATGGTAGGGTTTCCTACAGTGATGGTAAATGAAATACCTAGCCCTCTATTTTCTGAGATCCGTTGCACATTTGGTGGGAGATGAGTAGCAATTAGTTGTAAGAACAAAATTCGACACCTAGCTCGGCAGTCTTCGTTACCTAGAAGGGATGAGTTGTATGTCGCAACCAGGGGTGGAACCCGCCGGCGGCCGGCCCGGTTAATTTACTTATACCCATGTCAACCGTTGACGGCATTCAGTAACATTATGAGCATGCAAATATAACAAAATTTGAGAGTATCTACACGCATGTTTTGTGATATAAATGTTGCGAACTGTTCTTTAAACAGTTGAAAAATCATTTTTGGCAATTTATACTGCACATACATGTCGCTAAAACCCTACTTTATCAGTGATGTAGTTTCCAGAATCCTATATTCAAGTCTGTATGAATTTTGGAAGCACCGTGCATTCCTCAGCCTAACTATTGTAAAATTATTCGCGATCTTGAATAATTTCACTACATGGGATAATTTGCATAACAATGCAACTTGGGGCCTACTACCAGGTAGTGATGAAAATTTTCCGTAAAAAATTATGGAAAAAATTGGAAAATTTTGGAAAATATTGGAAAATTATGGAAAAATTAGGAAAATTTTGAAAGTTTTGATTTTTTTTGATAGGCCCTATAATTTGAGCGCTTCCACTGCCGAGGCAGCTGCGTACCAATAAATTGGGTCTAAAACTCTTGATTTCATCATTATTTCGATTAAAGCGATCATAGCAGTACGATTTCCGTCAGCGGATTTTTGAATATTATTTTGCCACCAGTGGCTTGTACTAAATTGTTAGCATTTTTAATTATCACACAGACACCGTTGGGATAACGTGAATCTTGCTTTACAATATGGGTAGCTATAATTTCATGCAATGTGAAAGATCTGGAGCAATAATAATGTACTTCATCTTGGAGTTTGCTAATTGTTAGCTTGAAAGTTAAGCTTTATTGTGCGGTGTTGATCATAGTGATGCAAATTCTCCATGTGCTGATGAACATGTGATGAAGTATAAGCACACAGTCCACGCAGCATTCATGAACGACCATATTGGAAGATATAAAGACTATAAACTCGTGAGATATTTGGAAACTAAAGATACGAGTATTTGTGATGAGTAAAATAATATCTATGATAGCTTCAAACTTCTGGCGCACTGTCCTATATCTTCGTTGAGGATACACTTCCTCCATTTCTAGTTCAGATAATTCTTATAGTTCCAAATCGATTTCAGATCTGCCCAAATGAATTTCAGATATGATCCAGATGAATTGGAGATCTCCAGTTGAATTAAAGAACTTTTCAAAGTTGAGCTTGTGACATATCTGAAATTCAGCATCAGAAATCTGAAATCCATTAAATGTCTGAAATTCATTTGGAAAGATCTGAAATAGACATGGAAAAAGTGGAGTTGGTACCAAAGGTTAGCATACAGGGATGATAGAGAAGTTTTCGGACTTTGAATATCACATAGTCTTTGCAAACGACTATAATAAGTCTCCAAAACAAAGGAAAAACGTCAATCACTGAAAAATAAATTTCAAAATTTTCCAATGGAAAATTTTCCATTTGCATCACTACTACCAGGACATTTGACAGTGGGTCGTGGATAAGATAAGTTAACGCAACGTGATAAATTTTGATTTTTACTGTACAGGGACACTCACTGAAATAACAAAAATGATGCCAAGTTTGTCGAGGTCATTGTTGCAGACTCCAGACTATACGGCAGTTCGCGGTCATCAATGCAAACTCAAAATATCTGAATTTAAACTAGTGGAGAGAGTTCGCAATTGACGTCGCAAATCACTGGAATTCCACTGGATTTCACTGGCTTCACGTCGCATACAAAGCATTTCGCATTATCAGCACTCAGTCATTGATCAAATTGTTCTTCACAGAACTTTTGTTGCTAGAAAAATTGTTATTTTATTTTTAACATCTCCTTCTGCTTTCCATCGACACCGTCACGAATCATTCCAATAGCCATACCTCTGGTAAACTGATCGTGTGCCATTTTATTTTACAAAAGCTGGATTTCAGTTCACGTTTATGTTCAATTTGCAAAAGAAATTGTGACAGTTGTATCGATATCAAAATTTGAAATTTGACCACCATAGATCTTTCTCCATTCTCTAATGTGTTGAATGGTAATACATAGAAAGCGAGATATTGCATCATACCTGAGAAAAAAATGAAACATACTTCAATTCAAGCCAATGATAGTTTGTTTTATTAATTATGTCAATGAGTATATATTAGAACTTAGAATTTTTTTACCGCTTAAAGCTTTGTTGTGGAGGCGAGATACGTATACAAGCATTTTTTGTTGTATCATGTTGTTATTATACCAATGGCCGTTTGGTGGGTCATTATCTTGATTATCTGTTTTCAATTCGCCTGTGCTTGATTGACTTGGAAAATTATTTAACATTATCATAAATTGTAAAGTAGGCCAACAACTCATTAAGCTAGTAAATAAGTCAGCGTATTACTGCTCATCGCACAAAGCATGCTATCAAATTGCATTGCATAATATTTTGTTGTAACAGGTCACTCTCGCTTATCCGGAGTACCAGTTGGCTACGATAGGGCGCGTACAACAGCCAGTGGGTGAGCGGCGTGCGCATTGTGTGGATGTGCGTGTTGTAGTATCATTTCGATCACACATCACTGTCTAGTTTTCATTTAGTAAGGAATGTAAAGAAGAGGATGGTGAAATCATCAGGTGAACCAATTTTCTTGAGCATGCTATCTTCTTTGACAATTATCGAAAGGACCAACACTAGAGAGAAATTTTGTGCGCGATGAACTGAATTCTCGACGCACTTTGATGGAGTTCACAGCAATCTGCAAGCGGCGCACTACTGTTTTTTTGATCTCTTTAAGGTATTAGGAATTACTTTTTCACCATTTACTAAGTTCCAGCATATGTCATCGTTTTGAATTAGACTTCACTTCTAGTAAACTGAAGGAGTTAGACAATCTAATTCTGTGGTTGCAAGCGATGGTAATGATGAGGGAGGAAATCAGATTGTCTTCACTTGCACCTACGCTGCATACTTTTCACATCATAATGTGGACGTTTGCGTCATCTATGAGAATCAACACTTCTTGCATTCACCTGATGATCCATGTGATTTCTTGAGATTCATTACACAAAATTCTGGTTTTACTGAACATACATCCATTAGCTTTGTAATTTTGATTTTAGTCGTTACAAGCAAAAAATAATTGTGCCTTTGATTGAAGTTTAGTCTTAGTGACGAGGGACAGACCTCTTGGTGTCCTAAAAAGTGTTAGTTTCCAACAGAGTGCATCAATAACAAAAGTGTGTCAAAAAAGTGAGTGCGACAGCTTTCGTATTGATGGTGTTTTCTTAGGTTATTTAACGGAATCATCTGCGGCGCAGTATGAATCATATAACCTGATCGACAACGGTGTGATGTACAAATATTTTAATTGCAATGCATATGCGAATAAAATAAATAATTATGCGAATACTCATACTCTGTTCATACAGATCGTCTTTCGGAGATCATAATTGCTGTTTATCAGACAAAATATATTCTGTTATGCATGTGTGACGTAAGTTCAACCAACAAGTGCCGCCACTTTCTTAAACACCACAATTTTATTGATAATTCATAAAAATTTGTCCGCACCTTTATACTTTATTGTCAGGAGTTGCAATTCACTGACCTCTACATCTTCAGCACCATCAAAAAACTGATTCTCATCGATGTTAATAGTGCACTTTAAGTTCCTTATTTCATGAGCCAGAAATCCGCTTTCAATGTCTCTAAGCTGCATGAACGAACGATATAAACTTAATATGAATGTTATATTTTCCTATCTGAACATGGTGCTTTTCAAAGCCACAGAAGTATGATTGTGCTGAGCTTTAATGATCATATTATGAGTGACGGGAATTCATCGTTAGAACAGAAGACACAGGGGAGCGACAGTGAAAGGTGATTAGAAGGAGCTATTATTTGAATATTGCTCGTAATGAGTGGAAACTGCCATAATGAAAGCGTATTCTATTGATAAATTCAGCTTTCAGTTTGTACTCCCTAACGACTAACTAATACAATTGTTTCATATTCATTGCGTCATTTGTTTATTGCTTCCTAAAATGACGCTACATCCGGTGTGGCTGGTTCAGATAGAATCAAATGTGCAACATGCTCAAAATTTTCCTTCAACTGCAGATTTTCAGATAATTGTTCCAAAATTTTCAGACAGAACGAATTACAAGTGGATCTAGAAGCATCATTGAGTCATTTCAATTTACAGCCTCATTATATTCGCAGTGTCTCCGCATTGGGCACCAAATCTCTTTCAAGCCTTCAAAATCATGAGCATTCCTCACAAAAGCGACTTAAAGAAATGATGGCGGCAACATAGCAGCAAAATGTCAGACAATAGGATCAGAGAACAATATTCCATCTCCTTCATTGGATTAACGGCTGGTTACCAACGACCTGTCATGGAAACCGTACATCTAGTTCACAGAGAAAGTATAAAGTAGGTAGAGTGTCGACTCAAAACAGTATCTGTATACAGTGAAAATTTTTGTATGAAAAAATTCAGTTTTTTGAGATAAAATTTCTGCGGTCCAAAAATTATTTGAAGTTTTTAAAAGCTATTTTTCAAATTATTCCTGTGTTTACAAACTACTGAGGTGAAGCCCGTTTATAAGTGGTATGAAACAAGTTGGATTTTAAATAGAATGAACATTTTCTAACAAGCATATTAATTAAGCTGAAATAAGCTGATTATCAAAGGAAATTCATGAGCTGCATTATGATGCAAGTCTTCATAAAAACGTCGACATTTTATTGTGCTTTCTTGGCTGAAATTTCAAGTTTCTAATTCCATTTTCATCTGTATGATTAATTTTATGATTCACTCAAATCTGAAATAGTAATGGGGACCCATTTGCATTTTTTAAGTTAATCGTGATCATTGTCAGTGGTATTTTCATTTTGCTCTTACAGTGGCAGGTTATATCTTGTGATATGATCACGTTCAAGAAAGTGCTCTTATTGATAGGGCTATGTATCAAAGTGATGACCCAACGGATTGCTAATTTAACAGGCTATAATACCTCTCCACGCAGGTTGACATGACACGGAGGATTTGAATGTTATCATTCATTCTGTTCTGTCATCACGATCAAATCGAAAAATTTCTCCAAAAGTGTAAAAATTTGCATGTCTCACATGTGACGCTGGGTTTCATTCGAGTTCATTTAACAAAATCGAAACTGTGTACACAAAGGGATTTAATTATTGCTGAGTTGCCACTCTACCTAATGTATTTACTCTATGATCCAGTTCATCAGCGTGCGGGCAGCTCAACACATTGGTATCCTTCATCGCGCCAACAGCTACATTCCACCACCAACTGTTTACTATCTTTACAAGTCCACTATTCGTCCTCTGATGCAGCATTGTTGTCATCTGTGGGCAGGCACTCCACAAATGCTTCTTGACCTCCTTAAAACGGTCTAAGAAACGTGTCAAGAATCTTATGGCTGAAGAACTAGCTAAGAAGTTGCAGACGCTCTCCGCCAGACGGACTGTTGTTGTTTCTCTCAATCTCTTCTACAGATACTGGTATTTCAGTAGACGTATATCTGCAGAAAATGGGTACGCAAACTTATGATTTTCTCCAGAAGCACATGTAGAGCTAATGTACTCACATGCTATCATGTGAGACTAGAACGCATACATGCTACGAATCGCTTGAAATGCTATAATGTTCACACGGAGCAGCCTTGGAATCAGCTTCGCAATACCACCCTCCCTGATCAATGCAATCTTGACATTTGCGGTGTGCGAACAGAGGATCTGATATTTATCTCCTTTTTTATCGAAAGCATTCTAGATTCCTATTTTTTCAATGAGCAACCCTCAGATTTATTTAGGGCTCACAGCGCGAAATTCTGGAGCGAATATTTTCTAAAGTATCTATCATATTGTCATGGTTGCTTATTTGAATTACTTTTTGTGAAAATTTACATGTAAATAATTGGTCAGTGACATGTAAGTAATGTACGTAAATTGTTCAATTGAGGACATCGGTCTATTCTATGCCCAGGCGTGCTGGCACTCTACATGTGCATACATTGTTGTGGCGAAAATGTAGTTCTTAATTCTATTTTCATTCCTGTACGTAGGTGTAGAACGGTGCATCAGCATTTTGTCACGTGTGAAGAACATTCAGTAAGAAATTATGATATGTCAGATGAAATTCCAAGTGCATACAATACACAACTCAGTGTCGTTAAGATAAACAAATTATTGAACAACTTCACTTGATAAACAGCAAAATATCATTGTACTACTCAGCAGTACAAATTTCAGAAGAGTGATGGAAATCTTCTTCCATATAAATCTTCTTTATATTTAAATAAAGTGTACCAGATTATTACATAGTGATAGAATCGTATTTAAGAATCACTTTATATGTGATAAAATTTGTTCCCAGGGAAAATCTTGGTAGAGAGGGATTTTATCGCGGATATCTGTGGTCCTAATAAGATGGCATACTTTATAACGGATAGAGGATAGCTATACGATTCTCTGACATAGCTCGTGAAATTATTTGATATATCCCTCGGGCTAAAGCCCTCGTAATTCATCAAATAATTTTCCTCTCTATATCCCAGAGAATCGCATAACCATCCTCTATCCATTACTTATTATCACGAAGATTAAAAAGTCAACTTCTCAGTATGAGGACCGATATCCCTCAGAGTACTGAAAAGGACTGTTTAATCATAGACTTCTAAATTTCTAATAATGAGGAGGTCTAGCACATGTGTTTAACGCATAAACATGCAGTCCCATGCGTCCTAACTCCCAATGGACATAAATATACGTACATACTGTTCTTCACTCGCATTGTGTTGGCAATACGTTCTCTATAATTTGAAAGCGCTTGATGACAGTATTTGTAAGGTGGTCAAATTTAGGATTGCTGACCTGACCATGTAGGAAGCCAATCTCAACCTATCTGTCCAGAGAAATTTAGAAGTCTATGGTTTAATCGAATGAAAGTAATTTATTTCTATGCATGCATCTCCATCTGGAATATTGTTAGATGTTTCGTCATCCTACTTGTCGGCCATTCCATGACATTAAGAAGTCTATGGCCATACTTAGAAATGCATGCTGTTTCTATCCATGGACTAGGAATAGACATTAAACATTGCAAAAGAAGACTTTTTGAATCTGAATTTGATCAGCATTATACAGTACCTTAGTGTCCAGCATTTGTTACGTTCTATTAATTAACCAAATAGCGACATAAAAATGAAAAATACCGCAGAAATGATAAATAACAAAGAAAATAACAGTAGTGAAAGATACCAAGCTAGTAGTAATAAAATAATCACAAATCTTCTCACTATGTTTCGGCTGTCAAAACCATATTCATTCTCAAGAGTACTAAAAATATTATGGATGGAAGAATATGTAATTTGATATAGTAGCTGCATGAAAGAAATCACATTGCATGTCACTTTCGATGGCTTTGGAGGTCATAGAAATCAGTTTGAAATGCATTTCTGTCTAACATTGGAAGTCTGACACAATACTTGAGTACAGTAACACTGAGCTTTCTTATGATATTTGAGCGGAAAGACATCTTCTAGCAACCGTGTACTGCTAGCTCCCAACCAAAACACTTCTTTCCGCTTAAATATCATTGGCGAGCTCAGTATTACAAGATTCAGGTTGTAGGATGGTTTCTTTCCTACGGCTACTAAGTGAAAGTTTATATTTTTCCATCAATCGTTTAGCATTGTCTTGTCATCTTTCGAATGGCTACAGTCTTGATAGGCGAAATATATTGAGAGGATTCTGTAAATATCATTATGACTTGGCTTTTCCATCAATCCTTTGAAATTTAAATATCAGCTATACTGCTTGACTCTACTACACGTAGAGGCTGAAATGTTCCAAGAGGCTATAGAGGCTACACTGATTCTAAGGTGTAATTCCCGGACTTGCAATGGTCCATCAAGCGAGTCAGAAGTAAAAAAATCTACCCACTAACAAAGCAATTATTTTGGAGGAATGATCTAGACCTCGACAGCACATCGCCAAGAAAGCGCTGCATTCTCCTTCCTGGTCCAGCGTTGAGTGTGGGATTGAGTAGGCTCAAAAAATAATATATAAAGGTATGAATTGTTAAATCCGCAGTTCCACTGACGCCGGCCATGGAAAGTCGATCGGATTACACTCTGCACCGAATATGGCATGGAACAGCGAACTCGAATTGTTGAGTTATGGGGATCATGGATGGAACTCTGAATGGATGTCAAAGAGTCTTAAGTCTTTAGAGGTTTAGGAATCTTAATGTCTGACTCAGTGGACATCTTTTAACATAGCTAATGCTTTTAAAACTTGGACATAATGTAGGATTATGTTCATAGAGTCGGGATAGGTAGAGTGTCGACTCAAAAGAGTATCTGTATACAGTGACATTTTTTATATCAAAAGATTCAGTTTTTTGCGGAAATTACGTTCCCGTGGTCCAAAAAATTATTTGAGCAGTTTCAAACAAGTCAAAATTTTGCAAATTTATATACTACCGAGATGACACTCCAATCTAAGTAGTATGAAACAAGTTGGATATCAAAAGGAATGAATATTTGCTAATAAGAATCCTAATTAAGCGGAAATTATGCTCATGATCAAGGGAATTTCATGATCCCTTTTATAATGGAAGTCTTCATGAAAAAGTCGCGATATTATTAGTGCTTTCTTGGCTGAAATTTCAAGTTTTTAATTCAGTTTTCACCGGCATGATTTTGTGATTCACTAAATTCATGTTTCATTTCTTGAATCTGAATTGTGATATGGACCCATTTACATCTTTTAAAGTTGATTGAAATCATTGTCCTTCATTCTGTTATTTTGCTCTACCAGTGGCAGGTTGCTTATGACATTATCTCGCTTGAGAAGATTCTCTTGTGGTTCAGCATGAAAGCAATAGCAGGTCATCGAGTTGCTTATTTAACAAGCACCACCTATCCAAGGGTGTCATAACACGGACGATCTGTAAAATAATATCGTTTCCTTCTGTTTTATGCTATCATGATCAGTCAATTCCGTTGTAACTACTGCAGAACTGCAAAAATTTACATATCTCACTTTTGGTGACAATACCACCTGTATCCCCCTCGAGTTCATTTAATAAAATCGAAAGTGTATACACACTGGCGATTTAATGAATACGGAGTTACCACTCTACCTAATAAACTTACTCTATGATCATGTTCAACCCTTTCAAAACTGAGCTTTTTCTCTCTCAGATCTTCGATCCCCGTTCTACGCAAGGAGCAGCAACAACAACGACAAGGAGCGTCCGGTTACAGCTGATTATGAGCGGGCAGCTGTTGATAATTATCTTCGAACTGTTGGACGAGAGCGAACAATGCCCATTATGTCATCTGCCCGACGAGTCAGACCTTCGACAGGTGTACCGGGGTATGCGCGTCCTGTCACAGCAGCACAGAGGTAAGTTATCGACATCAGGATAGTGAATGCAAGAATCAGGAAGTTAATTTGCAACTACGTCGGTTTTATGCGTTGATAGCACGATCAGAGATGCAAGCGGTCGCCGGTATACCGGTGTAATTCCTCTCCCGTCTTATTTGAGAAATTGCACTTGTCGTTGAGAGTGCTTGACTTAGAAACAGTCGCTGTTATTAAGGTCCAGTTGGGCATGCGATTATATATGAGTATTTATATGACATTCGGACAAAACTGTTACATACAAAGAGTTGAGCTGAAAGTCTACGCTTTTCACTGCTTGGCTACTTGATCATGTGCTTCTTCCATCAAATCGAGTGTAACTAAAAATAGAGACTTCTTAACAGGTGGCTGTTCTTGGCATACGAACGCCAAGATGAAGGAGCTACAACAAATAGACAACTTGTGGTTGGCGATCTTGATTTGGGATACACTGCAAATCTTTTATCTTTGCGCACTGACAAATCGTACCGCATACTTATTACTAGGACCAAGCTTACATAAATTTGCGGAGAACCAAAAAAGGCCCAGTTTTTCCGATCAGTGAAATGCATTCGCAACGAGTCCCTCATTACTGCCTTCTCATCTGAGTAACGCGCTTGGTATGGTTTTAAGCCTAGTATAAGTGATGATATTATTCCGTGTGGAAGATTTGTCCATCGACGCATGTTAGCGGTAGCAAGACCTAAATACGTTTGATTGGATTTCTTGTAGGCCTATCTTAATTGATAACTTTGAAAGGTTAAATAGCCTCGCTTAACACACAGGGAGTTGCCATTGGAATGGGACTGTGGCATTCCTGGTCCGAAAATCTCGGGCCGGTTTCCATCTCTGCTGCAACATAGGGCCTACGCAACAATAGATGACATCAACTGGTGTGGTAGACATATATTAGCCTAGATATGCATGTACATCAACAATAGCTATTTATAGCTACATTCTCTATCGAAGAGCTCGGTTGGTCCAGCACCGGTAGCCGGTCCGGTCTCGAAAATTCCGGATCGGTTGCAACTCTGAGTACGGTCATCGGCTTGTTTCACTATCTCAATTATGACTTTACTTGTTGAAGAGAAACAACCACGATATTAACAAGAATAGTTCGAAATAACGAACCGAGTGGCACTCTATAAAGACATGAAGTTCGAGCGATCAGCTTGGAAGATATTGCCGATTTCACACAGCCTAAGTAATCTTTAATCCACTTCATGAAGTCTTTGATTATCACATCATGTGAAGTAGTAGGTCAAATGCCATTCTAAAGTCGTCTGCTACTACTAGTGCTCATGCAATCGGACCATCTTCCATGACGACTGTTATTTTATCGTGAATTTAAAAAAGAAACCGTGGAGGATTGGGAAAAGTAGTTGCCAAACTTTAATCTTACATCTGAGATGTGTTGAGAGATTTGGGACAAGATTTTAGAGCAGGAGAACTTAAACAATGATTCCAGGAATTGCTGACGCAATTGAAATGTTGATTATGTGACCAAAGTTATTGAGATATTATCTTTAAAACAGATATTTACAGCATTTTTCATGCTCATGTCATAGATTGACTGATAATTTTTCTGAGTGAACTCATGCAGCAGTGATTTAACAAAAGATTCAACTAGATTTATTGAAGCACATAATCATTAATTATTGGTGGATGATTGGTTTAACGCCTAACTGCATGTCTGACGATGTGAAGAGGACGCTTCGTGAAATATATTGCGATCAATCAAAAAAGTGGACTACCTTTTATCACCTGGGCATTCCCAAACCGAACGATGACCAACCGCAGCCTGTTCAAACGTCTTAATAGCACTCAAATATGAATCGTACCATACTGCAAAACTTAGTATTAAAACTTAGAACCGAGTAGCACTCTATAAAGACATGAAGTTCGAGCGAACAGCTTGGAAGATATTGCCTATTTCACACAGCCTAAGTCAGTGATTCTTAACCGGGGGCCATGTGGCTCCCTGGGGAGGAATTCAACATGCCAGGGGAGGAATGACGTACATAAGGAGGATTTGGGGAGAAAGGAGGCTCAAAGGAGTATTTGAGATGAATAGGATTTGTTGATTCACCGTCACGTGTGAGTTATCATCGTCAGTATTCGTTAATCGCTTCCCAATATTCAAGATGTTAATTATGCAGCTACTGTTTAATAGCTATTGCGACCACAGATTTAGAAGCTACCAATATATCTCTGTGTACGATTGTTCCATTCGAATTATTTTAATTAGGGAAAATTCAACTGCGCGGCTATAGATCATCACCTGGACGTTTTGTCTGTGGCCTGCTCACTTGCACCGACAAGATAGACTAGAAGATAGTATTCTGGTCAGAGAGAGCTAATGAAGCGAAACGTCACATTTCCATTCATAAATTAAGGTCAAATGGTATGGCTCACTCAAGAAACAGTTGAAAAGCACCCAACTTTATCAGCCAATGCCCACACGCTACTACTTCCTTTTCCAACATCGTACCTGGTCGAGTTCGGTGTCTCGGCGGTATGAGATTTGATACCTAGAAAGAGAAATCGACTCAGCATCAGCGTGCGCAGTGATTTTTCGATTGAAACTCACGAATTTGACACCTCGAGTTCAGGAATTGTGCAGCAAGTATCAGGCTCAATGCAGTCATTAGTTTTTTGTTGGATTTCTTGTCACACTTCCCAATTACATGTAGGCCTACTTAGATTCTTCGTGATAGGATGCCTGAAGTCTACATTTGAAAATGTTTGTTACTGCTATCTTTGACTTCTTTTTTTAACTTGAATAGCGGCTTACTAGTTTAGAGGGTGGAATTAAACATACTTTCAACTGTTAGGGAGGAATCCAAGCAAAAAGGTTAAGAACCACTGGCCTAAGTAATCTTTAATCCACTTCATGAAGTCTTTGATTATCACATCATGTGAGGTAGTAGGTCAAATGCCATTCTCAAGTCGTCTGCTACTACTAGTGCTCATGCAATCGGACCATCTTCCATGGCGACTGTTATTTTATCGTGAATTTAAAAAAGAAACCGTGGAAGATTGGGAAAAGTAGTTGCCAAACTTTAATTTTACATCTGAGATGTGTTGAGAGATTTGGGACAAGATTTTAGAGCAGGAGAACTTAAACAATGATTCCAGGAATTGCTGACGCAATTGAAATGTTGATTATGTGACCAAAGTTATTGAGATATTATCTTTAAAACAGACATTTACAGCATTTTTCATGCTCATGTTATAGATTGGCTGATAATTTTTCTGAGTGAACTCATGCAGCAGTGATTTAACAAAAGATTCAACTAGATTTATTGAAGCACATAATCATTAATTATTGGTGGATGATTGGTCTAACGCCTAACTGCATGTCTGACGATGTGAAGAGGACGCTTCGTGAAATATATTGCGATCAATCAAAAAAGTGGACTACCTTTTATCGCCTGGGCATTCCGAAACCGAACGATGACCAACCGCAGCCTGTTCAAACGTCTTAATAGCACTCAAATATGAATTGTACCATACTGCAAAACTTATCGTCGTCGAAACTGCTTTGTGATCTTATCTGAAATTGTTGAGAACTTTCTGACTAATTTATTTATAGCTTCATATCCTAGCTTCTTCTATTTGTCATTTTTTTATTTTCATGCACATATTTTCATTTGTTCTTTTTCATTTCAAAGGTATCATGGTTGATTGCCCAGTAGATAGACTACTCACCCTCACCCGGATTCTTTCTCAATTTCAGTTCGAGTTATAATCGTTGCTCTTGGCTTTGCTGGAAAGAATGAGATTATCTTTCAAGAAGATTCTATCTTGCTTGCAATTTTTCTGTGCTAGATTAGCGACGCTTGAGGATTCTTTGGCCGTCGCTCCTTTTCTTCCATTAGCGGCTTCAAGATAATACTTTCACATAATCTGCACCCAGGAAATTGAAATTTTTCACCGCACCTCTCTCATCATCTTCTTTCTCTTTCTATATATCCAGAGAACTATTCTGGTTGTTCAAATGCAATAATATTGCTGAAACGAGCTTGCCTTTGTTCAAGTTCATTTATGGGGTTAGCCCTGACTACACGTAGGCCTACATCAGCGCTTGATGGTCGTGCACCTTTTCGAATTCCGAAATTTTTGTAAATAATATTTTTTTGAAGTAACTGTTAATTGTTTGATTCTGCACGTATTCTCAGTCTTTTAATAAGTGATAGCATTTTTTATGTCAGTATTTGTTCATCGACTTTAGAAGATGAATATTTGCATCTTTTATATATTTAACAACGTTCTATATAAAATATTTGTATATCAATGAAAGCGTGCTTCTTGCCGAATTCACATCCTTATTTCTTTTTGAAAAATTATTGATATTCAAAAAATTAACTTGTTTTAAGTGCATCATTTCAATAATACTGAATCGCATTTCAGTGAAGATTCCCTACAATTTCTACAATTCCCTCTGCTCCAGTGGAGTCAAAAACATGAACATAGAACCTGGGCATCATAAAGAAATACATCGGCCAGTAATTTTGTCTTTTCTTTTATTTCTTTGTCAGTTCCATTGACAGCTGGAAAAGATCGCACAACGTGATTCTTTCTGGGAGCACGTAGATCCGAGAGTCGTTGCTTGATGGCTGTGTCTGAGGTAGCGATCATTTGGTCTGGTTACTTGGTGTCATGGATGGTTCTTGTTGAGTTCCTCGCCCCTACAAGCTAGTGCTCATAACTGGGGGAGACAACCCTGTAACTGACAATGTGTAGACTACCTGAGACGCAAGAATCGGCGCTGATCATTGATAATGTGGATGATTGTTGACAGGGTTGTTTCTATTGGCGGTCAGCATGACACAGGTACAAACAAATCGGGGTTAAGGAACCTTCCTATAAGAGCAACTATGTCCCTTGTAGGCTTAATGGAGTGTCCCTGCATGCCTGCATCCAGGACCCCAAGGGTGGTGCAGTGTTGCTGTTAGTTTGGTAGTGGGTGGATTGTACTAGATTGTTGCTACTATGGGTCCCACTCCACACCTTCGGATGTTTCTGAGTTCAACAGCTTTCATCTCCATCTTAACTTCGGCATTCAGCTTTAGTTCTTTCGTAATTAGTCTTATCGCATTTTCAAGGAGTCTTCTGTCATTTCTTCAAAGTGATGAATGTTTCTATCTTATAAAGAGATGCAACAACGCAGTGAAAATTAAAAGATCTGGATAAAATTGCGAAGTTGAAGTTAGACAATAAGATTCGTAAATGCAGTAAAGTCAATTAGCTACTAAACAACATCAATCTAACTTGTTCCTTAATTGAAATGTAACAATGATTAGCATACAACCTTGATTGATTCTTGAAAAGCGCCTCTTGTTTATATGGAAATGGTCATGGATTGATTCTGCGTAGAACTTAAAAAATGAAATTCACATAAAATTTTAATCCTGGTAGAATGTCGATCCCAATTAAGCCGTTCACCAGTTTTCAAGCACTACTCTGATAGCAAACAATTTAAAAACAAATTTTCATCTTTCTGCTTCTCTATTTTGTATATGATGTTTCATGCATTCTGAATTTCGAAATACAGAGTATCATTCTGATTTTGAAAACTTTGGAATCTGCCTTTCTACTCATAGTAGCAAGCCAACATGAGATGATCTCTTTTTTTAGATGAATACTATCTTTAGAAACTACATGCTTCAAACAAATTTCTGTGACATTTTGAGGAGGACTTTTCCTCTTGTCTGGAGGCTATTGCAAGTTCACTCAGTTCAAATGGTTTGAAATTAGTTAATGTTATTTATAGTAACATCTGATCAGTGCCTCTCTTAGTTAATCCACTTCCCCCTCGGGCAGGATTGTCGATAGTAGGTCAATCAACACAATGAATAACATGATGCAGATGCGTCGATAGTATGATGGCTGCCTTCTCAGGTGGCTGGCTCGAAAGTAGCGAGTTCTAATCAGTTTAAATGTGTGTATTTAATATTAACGCGTAAGCATTATTGTCCAGTTGCCTTAGATGTAGTGGGTCGAAATTTCAAAGCATTACTGAGAGTTCAGCAATTTATTTGATTGAAGAAGGAAAACCATCGAGTTTATGGTCACTGAATGAGTAAAATCTCCTAAAAGCTCGCAAATTACATGAAAAGAATTTTATGAAATGATAACATCAAAGAATGAAAACGTTGTTTAAGAAAGATTGCTTTATTTCAAGTATTGCTGCTAGGAAGGAATTTTATGCAAGAAAGGAAACATCGCCATTAGATCCCATCAAATGCTCTTAGCGTTTTGTATTTATACTGTCAAGGTAACTGACATGCTTCAGAGAGGCGTGACAGACCTAAGAAAGGAAAATCATCACCTGCTTGACTAAAGTCTAGACTGACAGATGATTTTATACATCTCAAAATTCCTCCTTTGTGTTCTTATGTCTTGGTATGATAGCAGGGTTAAACTTAGAAAATGGAAAGTGTGTCAGTTATCTTCTCAGCGCTTGACAATTTTGCAGATACAAAAGGAATGTTTTCTGAACCCCCGTAACAATTCAATGTCATTATTCTATACAGCAATGCATTGTTTAAAGTACCGTTTTGCGCTCAATTAACAGACAGAGCGATTGCATGCAACTCAGCCAGTACCGCAAGATAAGATGGGAAATTTTTACGTTTGTATGAAAGAAACGGCAACTCACCTGCTTAGTGGGGGAACTACCAATGTTTATCGTGATCATTATATTTAATGCACAGCAGGATAAGAGTTTGTTTAGATTGTGATTAGAAGAGAATTCATGCGATCGATGAATATCTTGCAGGATCCATGTAAATATATGTATGGCATCATTATATTTCTAACCATGAAAATCAATAGAATATTAAAATATTCAGTTGAAAAATGGAAACAATTCTAACATAGCCACCACTTCATCCAATGTCAAAAACAATCAATTTTTAAACTTGCGCCTTTATCCGTAGAAAATAAGAAATATTTTCCAATTGCCACTGGTTTTCACAGAAATCGAAAAGAAATTTGCAATGTAAAAAGAATAATTAATTATTGAGTTATCAGTTGAAAATGGTAACAAACATGAATAGCTGCTATTTCATCCAATATCAGGAATCATTGGCAGGCCTAGCAGGCGCAGCCTATCTCTCAACATCGACACAACTCTCTAATTAATGTTGAAGCCATGCCCGGGAAAATTTGAGATTTGCAATTAGCAAGTTAGTGAAATTTCGACGGCATTCATTAAATGTCACTTTAAACACACTGTTGACAAATCGCCCAAGTTAGTGCTCCTGCAGTAATTAATAAATGATTATTTTTGCAAACATAATATAAATAGAATAATTAAGTACTAATATAAATATAATAAAAAATTCAATATTTAATTATTCTATTTAAATGGTGAAAAATTGAAATATGCAATATGCACAAATTTATACACTATATATGCGAAGCTAATTTGTACATATACAGTATGTGTATTTCAAGTTTCTGTCATGAGAAAGATCGTGTCAATTAGGAAATATATATTACACTAGGAATAGTCCAAGGACATCTATGATTAATAATATATCTGAAGGACGCTCAGTTACCATAGCATGCACTGGATGGAGGCCGGTGACTTTGGGTGCCTTGCTGGTTGACGATAGTTATTACGCATCTGGATAAATCCGTGTAACAAGTTGTAGACAATTTAATTAATTATTTTGAAATTCACTAAAATTCTAATAAAATGTCTTCGTTGAATATGAAACATTCGTGTATCATTGTGATAAAATTGACCATCAATTTTCCTTCTATGAAATTTGGAATAGCTCAAAGCCTGAAATAAAGCATGCATGTTATGTCTCTTCATTTCTCTTGAATTCTTGAATAAAGTCAAGTTGTCCAAATGACCTGCATTAGGAGATGTTTTAGATCAGGTAATGGGAAAATCGATGAGCATGGAAAGTCAGAATTAACTTGAAATTAGACATCGATGATATAGAAGTACACTGTATAGATTATTTCCGACAATTTCTTCGCTGGGCTGGACCGGGCGCATTAATTAGGAAGAGCATAATTCAATTCTGTTGGACAGTAATGCATTTTACAACAATGAAGTGAGTTGTTCACACCTTGATCTATGGCTTTGCCCAGATACACACTATCTTCATTGATCAAGTCTACCAAAGTCACCGGCCTCCAGTCCAGTACATGCTATGGGAGTTGAGCGTCCCTTGGATATATTACTAATCATAGATGTTCCTGGAATACCCTCACTATTTGCTTGTGAATCACTATTCAATACACAGCCATGCCCATAAATTTGAGATACAGAAGAGACATACTAGGCTTATTTCTTCGGGGTTTTGTAAATACTTGAAAACCTTGTAAAGCACGCTGACATTTCGTCTAAGTTAGTGTGCCTGGAAAAATCAATTCCTAAATACTGCTTTTGCACGCACAAATTAATCAAATTTCATTCACTTTGTCTTTTTCGCTTAGTCTATGGTACAAATGTATAAACAAATTAGCAAAAACTCACATGGTCTCGAATGATGGTAGCCTAATATGGTCTAATCATGGACTGCTAGAAATCTATGGACTGATCGCTGATATCAAGGTAATACCACTGGAGGTCTACTATGCCAAAAATCGAGCAATCAAAAGCAATTCTACTTTATCAAAGATAGATGAACAAAGAAAGTAAAAAAATACCACGCTGCTTTATTATTTTGCAGTGATTTTCCTCTTTTATGCTAGATTCCGAAGATTCCATGGAGAAGTTCTTTGCTAAACAGCTAAAAAGCAGACGAAAACTCTCACGAGAGTGTCATAGCCCTTACAACATAAAGTATTCCCTGAAGTTACTTCATTTATCGATTCGTCAGTAATACACTCGTTTTAGAAATTTCACAAAAATACATCTAGATGCCTATCGAGGGCCAAAATCTCAGAGAGCAGCATTTGGCCAATTTTTATTTCAACAAAAAATAAACCAATATTTCAAAGAAATACGATACAAAAATGACTCGGATGACACAATCCTCCCCTGTTGATTGCATCCTGATGCTGTGTAACATTTTTATCTACAGCATCAAATTGTGGAAATGGAGCTTCAGAATCAGAAACAAGAAGGCGATTGTATTCTGCGTATTGTTTGCAGACACTTCTTGCAACATAACCCGGAATATAGTACAGAATACGTTTGCTGCTTGAATCAATAGGCCTATGTGCATCGGGCTCTTCATTTAAATTAAATATCATCATATTCGATACTTGATTTGTGTCTTCGTCACATGGAGGTGATTTAACATCGAGACATTCATGCATTTCGTCAAAAATTAATTTCGAGTACTTCTTTGAAGAAACAGCTTTAATTCGTTTCTTATTCTGCAATTTTTGATCTAGTGACTGCTCTACGAAAAAATTCAACACTACGATGTTTGTCAGAATCAGGATCAGGTCAACACAAATATTCCTTAATTGTCGATACATTTGTGTCAATATTGTTTAATATTGTCCAAAATTTTGGCCATTGCGGATCAAGTTGTGTTTTTTTAAAATTAAAATCAATTAATTGTTGGCCTATTAGCCCTTTTTCCGCAAATAAAACAATTAGGTAGTTCTCCCAAATTTTCGCCGTAGGCTTTATCAAGGGAATTATTTACTATTTATATACAGTAAATAATTCCCTAGATAAAGCCTACGGCGAAAATTTGGGAGAACTACCTAATTGTTTTATTTGCGGAAGAAGGGCTAATAGGCCAACAATTAATTGATTTTAATTTCAAAAAAACATTTTTCAATATATTTCGGTACAACAATGATAGTGTGGTCCTTCATACTGCCGACATTACAGGACTCGTAGTAAACGTGTAGCCTCTCTTGCACTTCGTCATCATTGTCATTCGTCATCATCGTCATCATTGCCATGGCAACGCACCCGGTGAGCTGAATGTCGCACGCTTGGCGAGCAGCGACTTTTTCGCCGACCATGAAGTTGACTGACGCCGCTTCCCTATGTGTTGACGAGGCTACCGCAAATGACTTTCTTCGCCATCATGGTATCATAAGAGCTGATCCTCCAGTATGCCAGATGGAGTATTGCACTCGTACGATGACCTGTGAGTAGTTTATAGTGTGACATCCGGCGCGACGCTTCGCTTCGCTTTGCTTCGCTTCGCTTGCGCCGGATGTCACACTTTTGCGGGTTATTTTTCGAAAATCAAAATTTCAAAAATTTCAAAAATTTAGGTAGACTTCAAATTTCACGTGGCCAAAGGTCGAAAATTTAAGCGTTTTCAAAAATACCCAATTTTTCAAATTTTTCAAAATCTCAAAATTTGAGAATTACAATTTTACACCCGCCCTTAAAATCATGACCGTTCCAGGACACCGAAAATCATAAAAGTTAAGAATCTCAAAAATTTGTGAATTACAATTTTTACCTTGAAAATCATGACCGTTCCAGGACACCGAAAATCATAAAAGTTGAGAATTTCAAATTCATGAGTTTAGACGTTTTTCAGGTTTTTAAAATATATCATGTGTCTAAAAATATTTCTTTAAAAGTGGAAGAAACAAAAGTGGAAGAAACAGCAAGAATATATCCTTCAATATCATATGAACGTAGTTCTGCTACCCCCTCCCTTCTGTCTTCTAGGGGTCCCTTAAGAAATTTTTTTATAATAAAATGAGCAACATAAATAAGTTTTTTAAATTATATGGAACGCAAACTACGACAAATTTCGACCTAAAGAAAATCGCAATGAATTAGGAATAAAGAATTTTCATGTTCTAATGAGAGACGAATTACAATTCCTAAAAAATAAGCCAACAGGAACCTTCAGTTCCCGGAACAAAGTTCCATCAATAACTGTAAATTTCGTAACCAATCTCCATACGTCAGATGAAAAAGGCGTACATTGGTCAGCAGGTATGTCTAATAAAAATGGAGATAATTACTATTTTGACTCATACGGTCTTCCACCTACAAACGAAGTTAAAAAATTACTTGAAAATGGAACTTATAATACATTTCAAATTCAAAAACCGGGAACTACTTACTGTGGTCAATTATGTCTTTATGTTTTATTTAAATTACAAAAAGGAGTATCATTTCTTGATATTATGTTAGAATTGAATAATAAAAATAATAATAATAATAATGATAATTAAAAAGCTAAAGCTCAGTTCGTTGTAATTCATTTTGATAAAAACGGCCTCTGATATCCTCATTATCTAAATCTTTAATTTCATAAGTAAACGGATAAGTTTGATTTATTTTACAAATTTCAAATATTTCTTTAGTCCAATAGCCAACAAAGCCTTTTTCAAATTTATTCTTATATTTAAATATTCTAACTCTATCTCCAATTTTAAATTTCGGCTTAAGTTTCTGCAAATTCGGATTACTCTCATTCAAATTATTATTCTCGAATATTTTCTTTCGTATCAAATCAGGGTCGTCAGAAGCATTCTTTGGAGTTTCTTCAATACCAGAATGAACTTTATTATTGTACTCTTCTACAATTCCTGGTAATATCTTCAACCATTTCTGATTTCTTTGCTCAGTAAATTTCTTGAATAATTTATTTTTTAACGTCCGATTGAATCTTTCTATCACTACAGCTTTTCCAGCGTTTTCAGTTGAATAAACAGTTTCAAATAGTGGCTGAACGTTTCGGTTATAAAATTCCGACCCTTTATCAACAAACAACTTTTTTGGCTTTCTCTTACTTTCTTTAAAGATTTCTTCAAACGCATATTTAACTGAAAGACCACTTTTATTTTTTAAAGGCTTTACCCAAGCGTATCGTGTATATAAATCTATAACGGTCAATGCGTATTTGTAGTCCCTTTCATTCGGCATATGAATAAGATCAGCACTCCAAATATCATCTTTATTAAATACTTTTACCTTCAATAAATATTTAGGCCTTCTGTATTCTTTATGAATTTCAGACGCATAGCGTCCTAGGTCATTCGACATTTCGGAGGCGTAGGTTCGAGCGTTGCTCTCAGACAGCTTTGCTGTCGTTTTCATTTAAACCCTGACCGAATAATATTTTAGCTTGTAAAGCTTTCTTAACAAACATTCTTTCAATTTTTTCTCTAAATGTAGGATTTTGAATACTATCTAATTCTTGAATCATCTTCTTATCAGCTGCATGTCGAGAACTTAGATCATGATTTCGATAAGCTAAATCATGCCTGTAAGCTGCGGCATCTACTCTATTTATTGGTTCTTCACCTGGTTTCGGATTATTATTCTCATCTAGTCTTATATCTAATCGAGTTCCTGGACCAGTATATGAATGACCAGGAAGATGTTTTTTTTCTTTCGAATATTTACTCCAAATAAATCCAGGAAAGTTTTCTAATGTTTTTTGTATATCACCACCGAAGTGGTATGGAACTTTGTTCTTGTCACCTCCAATATGCTGACAATGTGAGTTTTTATTTTTGTTTAATAGATAATTCAATAAATCTAAATTAGAAATTTTTAATTTAATTAAATTTTCGGAATTTGTGGAATTCATTTTAAAAGATAAAATAAATGTTTTACCTTATGGACCAAAGGTCCTGAGGTTATTACCGAATCATACTAGGACTTAGATATATTCCAGAACCATCTTTAGTTTCTTTAATTTCAATTAAATCATCAACATTGTGGAGAATATTTTTAAGAACTCGTTTTTCTTCATCAACTAATTTTAATTTACTAATAAAATTATCTACTATTCCGTCACCCCTAGCAACTTTCTCTAACTCTCTATTATGTCGTTTTTGTTCTTCTAATGCTGCCTTCTCTGATTTATTTTTATTTACTGCTTGGACAATACCAGCTGTCCCACCTGCAACACTTCCTGCTGCAGCTATGCCTCCTATTATTAGTGGAATTAATGGGAGAATCCGCCATTCTTTTCTTCTTGTAATTGAATATTCTCTATCATTGGTTTACTTATGTAATACTTTTTTTTATTAATAGTAATAGTTTTAGGGGTATTTTTGTCAACAATATTACGTAATTTTAATTCAACAGTTTTATTATTAATATTACTTTTCGCTTGCGACATTTTTAATAAAAAAATTTTAAGTTATCAAAAATTTAAATCTATTCTAGTTATGAAAAAATTTCAAGTTACCAAAAAATTTTAAGTTACCAAAAAATTTTAATCTATTCTAGTTATTAAAAAATTTCAAGTTACTAAAAAATTTTAAGTTACCAAAAAATTTTAATCTATTCTAGTTATGAAAAATTTTAAGTTAAGAATTTTTAATCTATTCTAGTTATGAAAAAATTTTAATTAACTTATCAGAGCGAAGCTCCTCTGGCTTTAGCCTATCCTTACCATCTTTCCATTAAGAATTTCAATAGAATATTTTACATCTTCTAGCAATAAACCATAAGCCATCAATGAAGTTGTGGAATCTTTCTTTTCAATATTAATTGTTACATCACAACCATTTTTAATAATATCTTCAGATTGTGCACTTAAATCGAAACAGAAAACAGGATATAAATGTCTCCAATCTCCAGGAGTTAATTGTGGTTCAACTCCAAATTCTGTACAAAGATTTCGATAACAATCATATCCTTCCATAAATTGATTATTGGTATCATCGAATCTTAATGGATCAATTGGATATCGGGTTTGATTTAATGAAACTTGTAAACTTCGAATTGTATTAATATGAAAAATATTGTTGTTCTTATCAAAACTTGGAGAATTATTTCTTTGAAATGTTAGTATCTTGGAGTATTCGCAGTTCTAGTAAAATGCCAGTTAAATCTTTGTTCGGAAAAAGTTACTGAACTAGCAGTACGCTTTAGAAAATTGACTGGAATTGGTTTGTTAGTATTTAATCTTTTTGCAATAGCTTTTTCAACCTCTAAACTAGGAGTAATATGCTTAATCCACCATTCAAGTCTATCAATTTTTAAATATGCTTTTTTTCCAGTCTTACCAAGAAAGATTAATTCATTATTTGCTGTACGATGAATTATTAATTTAAATTTTAATTGATATGATATTTTATCATAATCTAAATATCCGAATAATGGAGACAATGACCAATTAACTGTCTGTTTACTTTTCTTGTTAAATTCACGTCTTTCTTTATATGCTTCATTATTTGTTTTATTTAAATGTTTTGCAATATTTTCTACATCTTTCGCAATTCCTGCTGCATCTGTTCAGTGTGAGTTAAATCATCAACAATTATACCATCATTAGTATCAGGAAACCAACCTTCGATTTCATACTTTTTATTATTTTCACCAATTGTTATAAATCTAAGCATTGTATCAATTACACCTGGAGAATCACTTATTGTTTCTATATTTTGAGTTGCAACATCTAAACGCATTTGTGTAAATAATCTTGGAAAAAAATTATTCTCTAATGCAATATTATCGGTTTCTGGTAATGGTGTTGTAAAATTAGCATCACTATATAAAGAATATTCACAATGTAAAAACGAATCAGGTAAATATATATAACTCTGCTGATTATCAACTTCAAAATTAAATCACCTCCAGTATTTACTCTACTGGAAGATCCGGGATTCATAGCAATTCTTATATAGTCATTCTTTTTTTGATTATTACTGACGAACGGAGGATCGTCTAATCTAAATTTATTTTCGATAAGCGAAGACATTTTTATAAAAAATAATTTGACTTTTTGTTTTTTCTCACAGACAGAAAAAAATTTTACTAAAAAAATTACTAAAAATTTTTACTAAAATATAATTTTTAGAATTTTGCTAGACCAGCTCCGCTACAGCTTTGCTGGTTAGACCGAAGGTTGCTGCTCACGCCATTACCTCTTATTTCTTCAATTGTTTTTTTATTATTTTTATTTTCATTATGTTTACTATCAGACGGAGCTCCGCTCCTCAAGTTTTCCCCAACAGAAATGTTAGCAATTTTGTTCTTTGTTTAATCTGAAAGTTTTTTTAATTTTTTTAGTTCTTCGGAATCATTCCTAAGTTTACGAATAGCTTCTAGTTGTTTTAATTCGTTTTGAGACTTGACAGCATTTGATATTGCACTAGCTGTACTACCTATAGCAGCTGTCCTTTTGCAGCAGATGTAATCAAATCTTTATTATTTTTAATTAAGTTAACGATACTACCAATACCAGAGAAGATCCAGCTCCTTCCGTGTGAACGGCACCTGCGGTGCCTAGGAACTTTTCTGTTCCGACTGTTTCTCTATTATCATAATGATAAACAGGATTCATACGTGGTTCATGAGCAATTTTTTGATTTGAAGCAAAATGTTTAAGATTGTGTTTATAAATTATAGGCATTTTTTAGGATTAAATTTGACTTTTGAGAAAAAATATTTACGATTGGTTAGTAACCTGAGGACCTTTGGTCCGATCGGCTAAAGCCTCTGAACAAGGTCCGATCGGCTAAAGCCTCGAGGAGCTTCGCTCCGATAGGTTAGAAACCCAAGACTTCGTCGATCAGATTTACGTTTGTGAATGGACAACAACTTCGAGATAACTTTATTAATTGACTGTTGTACTTTATCTATTGCGTCAAGCAGCGTGTGATGTACTTTAATTTCTTTTCTATTAACTTGCATTTTCTGCTGATTAATCTTCAATGCCGTTTTAAGAGCATTTAACTTAATTTTAAGAACATCTAATTGTCTTTTAACAGAATCTAACTGTTCTTTATTTTCTTTAGAGTTTTCTTGTAAATTTTTCTTTAATTCATTTTCTAAATTGATTTTAAGAGTTTTTCATTTTATCAACTCTTTGATTAAGTGAGTTTACTTCATTTATTATTCTATTCATCTTTTTCATTTGTTGAGTAATTTTAGAACTCAATTCATCAACACTTTTTTGGAATGTAGTTTGTAACTGCTTTAAATTTTTTTTAATTCTTTCAGGTAGTTTTTCTATTTCATCTTCTAATTGTTCTTTTAACATTTTTATGTGATGTTTATTTTTAATGACTGCAGATTTTAAATTTAAAGAAAGTAATATTAAAATTTTTGATTGTTCTGAAATCTTTTTAAAAAGTTTTGCTATATCTGCTTCTAGCTCTCTATCCTTTTTATCAAGTTTTAATAATTTTTTCGTTTAATGATTTGTCATTAAGTTTAAGCAACTTTAATTCGTTCATCAGTGGAACCAAAACATCGTTTATATATTTTTCCTTTAAGTCATTGATTTGTGTATCAAACATATTGTTTATTTGTCAACTCTGTATTTTGTTGCGGAAGAATAGAAAGATGCAATGGACCAGATAAAAGTCTCCAGTTTTCATGATATAATTTTCTATCTCTATTTCTAATTCACGATTATTCGGGATATATGCACCTCCCACCAACATTTGGTAACATCATTTTTAAAACAATAAAAAAAGTAAAATTTTTTCTAATAACAATAAAAAAATAAAATTTTTTCTAATAAAAATAAAAAAATAAAATTTTTTCTAATAAAAATAAAAAAATGGAAAATCCAAATTCAAAAAAATTATATTCGCCCGCATCATCCTGTTCTTCTTATTCGACGAGATCAACGGGATTTGAAAATAAATGTTTTGATAATAATAATAATAATAATAATCCATGTATAGATGTTAATATTTTATTTCAATTACAAACCGAAATATTTAGAGAACAAACAAAAGGTTTACCTTCCATAGAAACTAATTATTGTTTATTTCCAGGTGAACCATTTATTAAATTTATGGAGATTGTAAGTAAATATAATGATGTAGCTTATGTTGAATTAAATAAAGAAAATATGGTTATAATAGGCCATAATAATGTTTATGGATTTATTAGAGCAGTGTTACCAATTAGTAGTACTGATTGGATAGAAACTAAAATTATCAATTATATCAATATTAAAGAAGTAGTTAAAAAATTAAAATCTTTTTCCAAAGAAAAAATAAGATTATTTGTTGATGAACAAAATCAATATAACATTCACATAGAGAGTAAAAAACATAATGAAGAATTATTATGTCAAGTTTATTATAGAGACACAATTTATAAACAAGAAACATTAGAAATGCCGCAAAGATATGATGATGATACGTATATAGGATTATATTCAAACTTAAATATTAATTTGTTAAAATCTTACATAAATGGCTTAGCTCAACAAGAAAAAATTTATATGTGGACAACACCTTATACTATTAACAATGACCATAATCATAATAATCCTCTGAATCATATTGAAGAAACTGATAATATAGATGATGATTCAGAAACATCTGAAAAAGGTGTAAATGGTAAAAAAGATTATAAAAATATTAGTAATTATAAAAATTTATCTAAATTTCATTTTCTTACAATTGAAAATAATAATGATGGTATAGTTGAAGATACTGTTAGACAACTATGTGTCGGGTCTACAAAATTTAAATTAGGATTTACATCTAATCAATTTAAAATTTTATCATCTTTAACAAAAACTAAAAGTGATTCAGATTATGGTGGTGTTATTAAATTTTCCAAAAGAGATCAAAGACCAATATTTTTCTCTATTATATTATTATCAGATAAAAGATGTAATTTAGAATTAGATATTCCAATAAGAGAATGGTATCCTATCATGGAAGGGCATCCTATACCAAAAAGTGTAATTTATGATGATGAAGAAACAATTTATGATGATGATGAAGAATCAGTTGATGATGATGATGAAGAATCAATAGTTAGTGAAAAAAAATTTAAATTATCTTTTGATAAAACATTATATGATGAAACTTAATATGATAAAACTTAATAGAAAATACCAAAATATTCGATAAATATATTTTCATATGTAATAAATTTTTTAGATGTAATAAATTTTTTAGATGTAATAAATTTTTTAGATGTTATAAATTTTTTAGATGTAATAAATTTTTTAGATGTTATAAATTTTTTAGATGTAATAAATTTTTTAGATGTAATAAATTTTTTAGATGTTATAAAATTTTTAGATGTTATAAAATTTTTAGATGTTATAAAATTTTTAGATGTAATAAAAAAATTATTATTCCCACGTGTCATCATCATCACTTAAATTACTCTCACTGACGATTGTTTGAAATATTTCAGCTTGAATATCTTCTCCGTTATAAGGTAACATAATTTCATTTTCATCAGGTGCTTGACGTTTAAGTATATTTATTTGACCAGAAAATTTTTTTCTTCAGTATTATTATTTTTATCAGGAATACTAATTCCAGTTTCTAAAGATCTTTTCCATGGTTTATTAACTGTAGTGGATAATGTTTTCCCCGAATATAATTTTAGAAAATCTTCTACTTTTACTTTATCTTGTTAATATCCTTTGAATGTTTTCTTTTCACTAAGTCTCCCTTGTTCATCTACAGTAATACAATATTTTATTTTAGGAGCAATAAACATTGCAAAAATATTACCACCATTTCCATAATCATTTTTTCCTTGACACAATTCCCCACCAACATATCCAGCAGCATCTAATTTATTGAATCAGTATCTGTATAATGAATGTATTTTTCTTTGAAACCATTAATTTCTAAAATAAAGTTATTCATGATTCTTCTAGAGTGAGAAAGAATGAAAGAACCTAAGTGTGATGGCATGAATGACGTCTTCCCATCTTTTACAATATTAGTTTTGAGAAATTCATCATCTTCCATTTCTACTTTCGCTAAATATTGTTCATCATTTAATTTTTCATAATCTTTTACTTCTTGAGTGAAATTTTTTCTCAATGTATTCTCATTCCATAAATGATATTTAGTGGTTATATCTTTTTGCACAGTTTTGCCATATAGCGAATTCATCAATAATTTAATTAACTCATCACCTACAGTATTTCCTTCTGTTTTATATCTTTTTCTCAAATTAAAAAGTTTTTCAATATAATTTCGAAATGGTGAAACTTGATAATTTTTTTCATAAATTATACCATCAGTAATATGTAAGATTTTTCCCCCACATCTAACAATTTCTTGTATGTCTACAGAAGTTAATACATCATAACATATACCATTTCTAAACCTGATTACTTTTACATGAGAATTATTATTTTGATTTTTAACTTTATCTGTTATAGGAACTGGTTGGAAAAACATATCATTCGGATATTGAAACACAACAGAGAATATTCCAGTTTTAGGTCTAAATGTTTGAGTATTAAATTTATATACTACTTCCCGCTCTTCTTCTTGACGAAATTTTCTAGCTGATTCAGCTTTAGGGTATTCTGAATTTTCATCATACATAGCTGATGGATATAAAGATGTTGCATCAAAAGCCATTAGAAATTCATTTTTTTGTTCAAGTAGTTGATTTGAAATTTTCTTACAAATTTCAGTTTTATCTCCTAAATCTCGATACTGTTTCATTAAATCTATTAAATTATTTCCAGGGGACAAAGCCCCACCAGCGTAGCGACCAAGGGACAAAGTCCCCCCAGCGCAGCAACCAGGTAAATACTGTTTTAATATTGGTAACAAGATGCTACAAAATGGCGATATGTATTTTCTTATATTTGCTGAAACTCTTCCACCTTTAACAGATTTTCTAATATAATTTCTAGCCCATAAATCTATATGAGAATGAATATTTATATTGTCATTTTGTACGCTTTTCATCCAACCGTTAAATGTTAAAGCAGAGGATGTCAAATTAGTAGTTATATCTTCACCAACTAAATCCTGCATAACATTATTATATTTGTAGATACAAAAAGCTAAAGAAAGAATATCGTTAACTAAATATGGTCTCCATTCAATTTCTTTTTCTTTATAATTTTCATGTGTTATGTCTCCAATTTCATAATTTAATTTACACACATTCGTAGGAATTTTAAAATTCTCACACCATTTAGAAAGACTTGTTTTTACATGTTGATAACTACATTTCATTATAATAGTTTGAAGTGCTAATTTACCTGACGGTGAATCTTTTTTCATATTGTTTTTAAATCTAAAAGATTTTTGAATTTATCTACTAACACATTCAGTTGTATAAGGATTTTGTAATGAAGCAGTCAATATTCCTCTTGAAGTTTTAAGAGGCGGTTTAGATAATTTAAAATTAGCTTTTATCGGAAAATAGGAATCAAAACCTGATGAATTGTGAGCTATTAAAGTTACTCTCGAATAATTAAATTTTCCAAGAGTTTTAAAAAATTGATGGATCGGACATACGTCCTCTGGGTTTCCCCCGATCGAACATTCATCATCCTCAGTTCTCGTAAATATTTTCACACAATTTGAAGTTTATTAAATTCTAATTCAGTTAAATTATAATACTCATTAATCTGTTTTTTAAGTTTTTTAGTTTCATCTTCATCTTTTGATCGTTTTAATTTTAATCATATCACTTAACAAACGTGTTTCTAATTCTTTCAATCTTTGTTTCGGTAAACAACATATAAATTTATTAAAATTAATAGCTCCTACAGCATAAGGAATAGGATGAGCTGTTGAACAGTTAGGATCAGGAAAAGTTTCGAGATCCCAAATATATGTTGAACTATAGCCAATTTTTTTCTTTGTTATGATTTTATATGGACGCGTTGTTAGATTTTCATCAGTAACTGTTTTATATATGGGTTTGAAATTATTTTCAATTTCTCTAATAGCTTTTAATTTATGAGATTTATTAATTAAACAATAGTGACCAATTGTTGAACCTGCGTGAAAATAATTGTAATAAACATAATTATGAAACGTTTCAATTCCTCTAGGATTTAAATGACGATTGGCAGGACTATAATATTGAACACATTCTCCAAAATATTTATTGAATTGAGAAAATTTGCAGTTTGACATTACTCCTGTCCTAGATGTGGCTTTCTCTTTATATAAAAAATTATTAAACATTTCTTTCATCTTTTCTCCTTGTTCTTCATTAAAACCTCGTAAAACATTATAACATTTAATAAAACAAAAATCTTCAGAAGGAATATAACAATATTCACCGAAATATTCTTTGATTCTATATTTCATATTAATCACTGCCCCTCTATGCGATCTTTGTACTAACTTCATTCCAAAATCTTCATATTTAATATTACCTGTAAAAATCCATTCGTTAGCATCGGATTTCTCATCCAGATTCGAAAACCATATTTCAAATGATTTTTTATTATAGAAGGTTACGTAAAAATTTTGAATTATATTTTCCTGATCTTTAACAACTTTTCCAAGTAAATTAATAATTTTACCATTTGCTAAAAGTTTCCTCATATCATTTACTTCATTAATAAAAGATACATTGTCATATTTAATTTCATTTGTATTAAATAAATTACATAAATCATCACCAAGTTCATCCTTAATTCTATCATCGAAAAAGATATCAGTAATAGGGGTTTCTAATATTTCTTTTGTTCCACGTTTCTGTTTTTTAGTATTACGTCTAATACTACGCCTAGTACGTTTCTGTTTTTTAATACGTTTACTACGTTTACTATGTTTAATTTGTGCATCAAACTCAGCAATTTGTTTCTTGATTAATTCATCAATCCTAGACGTTTGTCCGAGAGACATTTCACGATTCATATTTTTTAAAAGAAAAAATGAATTTTTACATGGAACCTCGGTTCCGTTTTTGCATATACACAGGAATATGTAATTGATGTAATGTTTCTAATTCATGTGCTGTTAAATGTTCTTTCTTAACCAACCACCATAAATTATTATACGCCAAAAATACTCGGAAACTTCTTAAACAAAGTGGAAAGTCTTTTGTTTTAACACACGGTTTAATACCATGTTTTGTTTTATAATCTGTAACGAGCGCTACGTATTTATGATGATAATAAAATCTAACTTCTTTCTTCGAATTTACAGGATTTGTAGGATGACGATAATCTTTTAAAACTGGTACATGCTCTATCTTATAATCATTCAACATATTTTTTTTTATTTTTATTAACAAAAAATTTATAAAAAAAATTATTCGGCCACTCCGTTCGGTCACTCCGTTCGAATTTTCTATAACTCTTTCACTCCTCGAAAATATTTTCTATACACTCCTTTTTTTTTTTCTATAAAACTCTTTCATGAATTTTTTTATCAATATTAATTGTAATGAATCCATAATCTTTTGACCAAGCATTGTTACACGATTGTTTAAATTCATCTTTATTTCTTACACATAAATCTCTTAACAAATCACTTAAGTTTCTTGCATTTATTTCAAATAGTATAAATATATTTGCATTCTTTCTAATAACACTTCGTCTAATGAATACATACTTTGTGTTAAATAAAAAACACTACAGTTATTATGTCTACCTCTTGTGAAATAATTTCTCTGAACTGACTGATTTCTATCATTAACACAATCATCAAAAATTACACAATGTTTCATTGTTTTATCTAGTTTACTAGGATCTTGCATATTACCACTATCATCTATTAATTGTATTTTTATATGCTTATTTTTATTGGTTTCGACTAACTGATTATTTGTTGTTGCTTCCTCACACACGAACTTATTTCTTCTTCATCTTCAGATTTTTCATATTCTTTGAATAATGAAGCAATTGCTGTTTTTTTAAGATTATTTTCAAATCCATATTTTAAAAATTGATAGACGGGTTGTTCTGCCGTTGTTGTATAAATTATAAGATTGTTATAATCCAAAAAATTTGGAGTCGTCAAAATTTTAAACAATAGATACGTTTTTCCACAACCTGATCTTCCACAAATAACTGACAAAACTTTATTAGATAAATTTGGATGATGATTAAATTTAAGTTTTTTTTTATTTAATGGAGGTAGTTCACTCATTTTTTAATGAAAAAATTTATTTTTATTTTATTTTTATTTCTAAAGAAGAAGAAAATTAGACTTATCTAGCTTCGCGTGGGAGTTTATACCTCTCGAACGGGGGGTTTTATACCTCTCGAACGGGGGGTTTATACCTCTCGAACGGGAGTTTATACCTCCCGAACCAAAAGATCTATCATAATCTCTTCACCTCCAAAAATTTATTTCTTGTCCTTTTTCATCAGTGATTCTCATGTTAATGTTGTTAATAGTTTTTCTTGTAATAGGGAAATATATTAATGTTTGTGGAATTACATTTAGTCTATAACCAATGGGTACAGTAAAAGCTGGAAAACTGAATATTAAATTTGATAATTTACAATTTATATATCCTCCTTCAATAATGTCACAATGTACAACAATTGAATTTATTTCAGTTATTTTTGGAATCTTCTCACCTAAATGATAACCTTGACTATAAGTTTGTTTATTAAATCCTAATAGCTTTGACAATGATCTATCATGATTAAAATCAACTTGATGATTTTCGTCTAAAGTAAGAGAAAATTTATTAACTGCCGGTTCAACTGCAAAATGTAATTGTTTCTTATCTTTAAATGGTATACCTAAATGTCTCTTAATTTCATTTGATATTGATTCAACTTCGTAAGAACCAGGAAGAAAAGTTAGTACTTTCCACGTTTTGCATTTATCAGTAGAATATCTAAATTGATCATTCACATCTTTGATAACGTTTTGAATAGTGTTAAATGTAGAGAAACTAATCAATGCAATTTGATAATTTTTATTTTGTTCCAAATGTAGAATGGGTTCTAAATTACAAGTGTGTGATGAAGTAGTTGTTATAATTTTTAACGTCGTACTAAATTTTGATGAACCCAAAATCTCTGTCAAATTTTCTAAATGATTATTAATTTTGTCTAAATCGGCTGAACACATTTTTTAGTTAAAATTTTGAATAAATATTATAGATAAAAATCGTAGATAAAAATCATAGATAAAAATCATAGATAAAAATCGTAGATAAAAATCGTAGATAAAAATCATAGATAAAAATCATAGATAAAAATCATAGATAAAAATCATAGATAAAAATCATGAATAAAAATCATAGATAAAAATTAGAAACAACATATTTCAGCTACGGCGAAGCCCTGGAGGACATCAGAGATGTCCGGTTATACTTTTATAATCCTCTTCATTTAGAATCTTCTTTTCTAACAGTCTTTTCAATATAGCATGAATTTCATTGAAACTAGAATTATGTCCTTCTTTTATTGCAGATATTAAAATATTTAATCTATTTAGTAATTCTTGTGGATCATCTCGTAAAAATATGGTTGTTTCTGTTTTCTGTTTTTCAGATAAACCTTTCCCTACTTTAACTCCCGTTGATAATAAATTTTCTAATTGTTTATAACGTCTAAGAGATTTTACTGCACCAACTCTGTCTAACATAGCTTTATATTTTATGAGATCTTCTACAGCATAATTATTTAAATTGCTCCTCTTTAAAAGATTAACAAAATTTCTATCTAAATTAAAAGGAGATTTATCTGGTGAAAAAAATATACCTCGAAAAGGTTGTGGAAATATTTCTTTTTGACCGAGATAAAATCTAGGTATTGTTTTTCCATCTATAAATGAAATAGAATGTTCAAATTGCATAGATTTTGGTAATTTCTTATTAATGTTTGATTCTAGTAATCCATAGTCATCGAATATAGTTTTGTGCTCTGGATCTGTTATATCAATTTGTTTATCATTAAGTTCTTTTTCAAGAGTTTTAAATGGTTCGACAGTTTTTTCATAATCAGTTTTTACTTGCTCGGTTTGCTGCATTTTTTCATACATATCAGATTGAATACCAGCTTTTATCATTCTATGTTGAAGATGATTTTCTTTCATAATATTTCTTTGTTTTATTAACTCTTCTAATTGTTTTATTCTTTTAAAATTATCAGCTTTAATTTTATCCATTTTTAAAATATAATATTTGAATTTTGTGGTAACATTGGAATACAACAAAAACATTTTACTGAACAAATTATTTTTTTATTGCTTTGTTGTTGACATCTTTTCGTTTAAAGTTTTCTCGTTTAAAGGTTTCTCGTTTTAAGTTTTGTTTAATAAAGTTTGTTTAATAAAGTTTTGCTTAAATTTTCGCTTAAAGTTTTTAGCTCTTCTAAAAAACTTTTGTCATTTTCTTCATTAGAAATTTTGCCATCACTAGAAATTTTGCCATCCTGTTTATTCTTATCATCAACTTTTTCGGACTGTAATTGAAAGGTTTGATTTACTTCATTAGCTATTTGATCAAATTCTTCAATCTCATCTAACGTAATAACATTATCATCACATACTCTTTGAAAGTAGTAATGTAGTTTATCATAGACTTCTTTAATATGTAAATGCTTAGTTTTTAATGATTTTCGTTTCTTAGTTATTAAAGATTTATCTAACATTGTAACAAGTGAAGTTGCAAAAACACCCGTACCTGTTAAAGCTGTAGCAACTACTGGAATTACTAAAACACCAGAAGATATAACAATAGTGAGAGCGCCTAAACTTATTGTTAAGAATATGCCAATTTCCTTGTGTTACATTCTTAACTTTAGTCCATCTTTTTCTTAATTTTTTATAATGCTCTAATCTTAATAATAATTGAGATTCCTTATCTTTCATATAACGTACTCTATCTTTGTGTTTTTCTTTATTCATTTTTTCAATGTCCATTAAAGTAGAACTACGTTCATATGATAACGAAGGATATATTCTTGCGGTTTCTTCCATTTTTAAAGAAATATTTTGAATAAATATTTTGAATAAATATTTTGAATACAATCTTCTGAATTTTGATTTAAATAGAAATACGCAGTTGTTTGTTTGGCGTATATTTCTAAGAACACAGTCAGACCAAAAGCTCTGGGAGAGGATGGGACGAAGAGGGAGAGAGAACAAAGGAATTGTTTGCCAGTATGAATCGTAGATTAGCAATTGAATTTTTTTGTATACTCTACTGCCCAATACCGATGCAATCGTACTTGTTATGAGGATAAAAAACTACTCTTCATTCCACGAAAAATATCCTTTTTTGGGAAGAAATGCATCTTAATGCACATTTTAATTAGTTTTTGCAGAAGAAGTCGCTAATCTTAGTTTTGTTTCGCTTGACTTGGTTTGACGTTGAACATTGAAGTGGTGACAGCTGCGGCGGCTTGTGGCAGACAATAGCGCCAATGCGGGTATGATTTAGTCGCTTCACTGGGGCAAAGGTCATAAAGATTCTCTCTCTCTCAGGAACAGCTGCTGCCATTATTCCAAGTATTACAATTTCATTCTTACTGCTGTGCATTCATTCTGTGAGCGTTCTACGAGACTGACTTTGTCTGCAATCACTTCATGTCTTCATCCTGGAATATATCCATCAACACCTCTAGAACGAGCATTTGCAGTCTAACTGCGATTCAATTTTCCCTCTAATAGTTCCTGACCAGCAAGCACTGTTTAAAGATTTGGCTGTAAACTTCATTGAAGAAAATTTGAAAAAGAAGAAAGCAACTGTTGACAAAAACAAAGAAGAGGAAGTGAAAGACCTTATTTCAAATTCATTTGTGGATACAGAGTTGGAGGAATTTTATCCGGAGAAAGTGGACTATTTTTCTATTCCTACCTGTATAGATTCGTTGAAAAAACTAATTTTGACAGAAAAGAGAGGTAACCAAAGATTGTTAATTTCATATATTAATCAAGGTAAGGTATTGTGTAAGTTGAAAACATTAATCAAGTGTTCATTTGTAAAGTTCATTAAATGTTTGAATGATGAACACCAAATCTATTTTTCTAGAACGTATGTTAGTTTCTTAATCAAGTTGTATAGACTATCTCTCGAATTCCCGAAACTCAATACTTCAACATTGAGTATTCATTTTGTTAAAAAGCACTTGAACCAAATTGAGGACTTTCTCACAAATGAAAAAGAAAAAAGACTGTTGGAATCTTCTGATGAAATTTGGGGAAAAAGAACTGGTGTAACTCAAGAAATAGACGAGTTAAATTTATGAAGTTTTGTAACTGTATTTTCAGACTTCAGAGAACGTCGTTAATGTATTTTCAGACTATACTTTTAAAGTGAATGTAAGTAATTTATTTCAACCTTGTTCTGCTGAAGAATTTAAAGTTGAGAACAACGTTCTAAATTTGAAATTTTATTTTCAGTATATACTTTTAAAGTTAATGTAAGTAATTTTTTTAAACCTTGTTCTGCTGAAGAATTTAATGTTGAGAACATCGTTCTCACTTAGCAAGTGTATTTTCAGTCTATACTTTTAAAGTGAATGTAAGTAATTTATTTCAACCTTGTTCTGCTGAAGAATTTAAAGTTGAGAACAACGTTCTCACTTTGCAAGTGTATTTTCAGTCTATACTTTTAAAAAAGTGAATGTGAGTAATTTATGAAAGTAAAGAAGAATGAAAAGAAGAGAACGCCGTTCTATATTTGTGTTTTGCTGTATCCATTTGTTCCAATATCGGATATAAAGGGGCTGATGGTTCTTTTGTTTTTTCATCTTCCATTTTTAAAGAAATATTTGTAGACACATGATATATTTTAAAAACCTGAAAAACGTCTAAACTCATGAATTTGAAATTCTCAACTTTTATGATTTTCGGTGTCCTGGAACGGTCATGATTTTCAAGGTAAAAATTGTAATTCACAAATTTTGAGATTCTTAACTTTTATGATTTTCGGTGTCCTGGAACGGTCATGATTTTAAGGGCGGGTGTAAAATTGTAATTCTCAAATTTTGAGATTTTGAAAAATTTGAAAAATTGGGTATTTTTGAAAACGCTTAAATTTTCGACCTTCGGCCACGTGAAATTTGAAGTCTACCTAAATTTTTGAAATTTTGAAATTTTGATTTTTGAAAAACCCGCAAAAGTGTGACATCCGGCGCAAGCGAAGCGAAGCAAAGCGAAGCGAAGCGTCGCGCCGGATGTCACACTATAAACTACTCCTGTGTCAAGACTGGCAGGAGTGACAATGTCATATGGAGATGTCCATCGCATAAGAGCTACAAAGTCTCCATTCGAAAAGGGAGTTTTTTGGACGATCACAAGCTGTCGTCGAAGGACTTTATTCTACTTTTGTATCTTTGGTCTCACGAGATTTCAGTGACCACCGCATCTGAGTTAGTCGGCGTTTGTATTCAAACTTCTGTGCAATGGTACAGCTACAAATGTGGGGGAGCTACAAATGTGTATTTTAGATGTCGGGACCACAGGAATTTTAGGAACCACACTCATAGTTGTACCTATATTTCAATAAGCGATTCGGGATTACTGTAGTTCCAAATGAGTGACTTGAGGAATGCGTTCTGGTTGATAACCTGAGAAAAGAGCGGTGCTTTGTCCGATGAAGAAATGTAAAAATTCGCTCTTCTTTGCGATGGCTTCCATTCAGGCAACGTACATCTCATCGGTGATAGTGATGGAATCAAGAAGTTTTGATATCTTTTCTACGGCGATCGCGTAAGTAATAACACCGTCTGGTATAGTGGGTAGAAACCCACTAGGGATTTTAGTAGATGACTTTGAGAGCTTCAACATCAAGTCAGATGTTAACGAAGTACCGAAGTATCGAGTATGATTTAGCCAGTTCTTTGCTAGCCTGCATACCTGCTACCCTCTGCCTCTCAGCTGTAGGTGGAGAGTCTCTACGATGCGTTCTATAGGAAGTAAGGCTTTTAGAGAGTCTTCGCTTTGGGATTTGATCAGAATTTCGCTACATAATGGAGTCATCTCTCTGCTTTATAAAATCACCATCAACGAAATGATTGGAGTATATAGCTGACTGTGAGGAAAATCGCTCCGATTTTTGCGACACAACCAATTCTTTAAAATGCATGGATCTTTCGAAAATCGATGGAAAGCAATTGCATTGTCAGTCGAGTTCAATGAGGCAGAACCACCATCACAGCCCACTGCTACGCACTTGTTAATAATTTCTGCGATGTTTTCTACTACTGATTGTGTTTGTTATCAAAGCAATGCTTCTGATATTAAAATTTTCACAGCAGAATTTGTCTATGGATATCCATGGCTTGATCATAAAAGTCTATGGCTTGATCATCATAGGTTTTGACATTGCATTATAGCCATAGAAATTTCATATACCATAGAAAGTCTACTTATATGATTATGGATTATACATGGACTCCTAGATATATAACACCTGGACTGAAAGGTTGATTGACCAAGTGTACGATACAAGGCTGATATCACTGCATATACAGTACTTCGACTCGAGGTAATGAAAGACACCCGTCTCAAGGCATAAAAATTGATTATTTGTCAAATCAAGCATATAGCCTTTTTTAAGCATTCAATACTTACTGAGTACGATAATGAGTAGGGAAGAACAAAGCAAGTTGAAAGATAATGCCAGAGCAATTAGACATACACGTACAATTAAGAAGGATATCATCATCGATATTCATCTATTAAAGTTTGTGAAATGAATTCCTTTTTTGCTATATATCCTAGTTATCAATTGCACATGTAGGCTCCTGTTTATATGTTTATATATTTACTTGTCATCGCTTTTGACAATTAATTAACATTTTCTCAAATCACGCTAGTATTGGAAAACTACCCATAAAATCGGAAATTGTAATCAAACAGCTCAATGACTGCTCAACTTGGCTATCTTCATCTCTGAAGCAATCGCGTGTTCTTTACATTTGATGTACAAATAGACAAATTTCTTGTCAAACCCATCATCAAGGTATTGAAGAAGCGATGAATCACGTACATGAATAAATTGTGTCCATGTGTGCACAAGTCCTGCCCGATAACTAAATTCGTATACGTCGTCTCGTCGATCACTCGTTCGACTATTCGTCGAAACAGTTGTCTTTGTTCGCAGCATTTGTCCCATTTCATCAGAAGCCGCATCACTCCTCCATCTTTGAAGTAGATCTATAATCTCTTCAGCATAATTTATGGTAATGTCAGTCTCCTTTGAGTCTGCAAGAAATTTTGTCCTTGCCATCAAGTTTAACACTTGTGAAAACGAAGAAATCTTAGAATTGGCTGTAATATCACAATAGTTAGACTTTGGTATCAGCTTGTTATCGATGAGGATAGAAAACACTCAAATCGCACTGAATGATCAAAGTGGCCTTTAACTGTGGAATGTCGTTATCTGTTTCAATGTAAAATACTCGCAGGTAGATCGAATTATCAATAGTTTTTGACAGAAATCCCAAAGGTACACAATTATCATAAGAAAGTCTCATTTCGATGTCATCTAAATCAGTTACTTCATCACTTGATAAAAAGTCCTTCGATTTACTCTCAAGAATAGCAGCAGAGCGTTCAAAAACCTTTTTGCTGAGGTAGCGGATGTCATTCTCGCGGTCGTGGATTTTGAGGAAAGATAAGCAGGAGCATTAGGGAAGACACTAGGGATCGCAGGTGTTTTTAGTTTCCTTCTTTTTAACTTCTGGTGCAAACTTTTCGATCACCGTTTGTTCGAATCGTGTCGTTCCTCGATGAAATCGGAATCCACGAAATGCAACGAGTACATTCTTGAATGTTTAGTCACCTTAAAATTTTTAATTGGGTTCCGAGAGATCCATTTATTCAGTCTTTCTTTGTCATATATTGGGTATTGATGGAAAGTGATGTATTCGTCTCTTCTTTGAGAATCGTAGCCACTGCGACAACCATACGCGGAGCACTTATTTGGCATTTTATGCGTCTCTACCAGAAGTGTGATACTCTGTCGACGTCAGCCTTGTATCGTACACTGCAGTCAGCAGTTTTATGCTACCTTTCAGTCCAGGTGTTGTATATATCTAGGAGTCCATGGATTATAGCAGTCTTTGCTTTGACCATAGAAGTCTATGCTTTGACAATCTACAACTTGAAAGATGTCTATGTGTAAGATGAAATCATAGTCGCTAAGTAATTTGTAGGAACCTATGTAGAATCATCATTGCCAGATAATAGACCTCCAGTGGTATTGGAAATTTGATAAATTGCCTTAACGATCAATCCAGGTGATGGTATTCTAGCTGTCCATGGTCTAATCAATCCCATTATTATAATGGCTACATAAATTATACACGCACACGCAACTATAGCGTTTCTTACAAGAACAAAATTACATGCTCATAATTTAATCTAACGAGCTACATATGAGCAAAGTTATAAGAATCCAAGTACATGAGACAGAAGTGATAGTATATGAGTCTACGAGACGGTGTCAATACAGATTTGTCTACTTGGTTTCATTTAGCAGCATTCAGCCATTCAGATAAATTCCTGCAATTGCATCACGTTCTGTCTCGGTCTGTTCCTCGCAGTCTTTCTTGTTTGTGAGTCCAAAAATTCAGTGAGCCAAATATCTTTATACCTTGAGAATGCCGATAAGATCATTGTGGATTGGGCCGGACTTTTTCCAAATTTTAGCGAAGAGATTTTCACTTTTTGCAGTTTTTCGCATTTGGTGACATGAAAATTCTCATTTCATTAGTAAATGCTACTTGTATTACTGGTCCTAATATTCATATCTCTCATTCATTTTTAATTGTAGACGCATAATTGCATGTATTGGAGTATTTAGACATCGTATTGACTGAGATTACATAAAGAAAAAAATTGGAAAAAACACTTAAATTGAAAAGAACACTGTGTAATGCCTTTACAAGTGCATAGTAGGTAGTGTGTCGACTCAAAAGATATCAGCATACAGTGAAAATCTTTGTATCAAAAGATTCAGCTTTTTGCGGTGACTACGTTACTGAGGTTCAAAAAGACATTTGAACTATTTATAAAAAAGCCAATTTTTTGCGAATTATTCTTGAGCTTGTATACCTGCGATTTGGTACCTCAATATAGGTAGTATGAAATTTATTAAATGTCAAAAGGAATGAACATTTACTAACAGGTATCCTAATTAAGACAAAAATGAGCTGATTATCAAGGAAATTTCACGAACCGTGTTATAATAGACGTCTTCATGGAAAAGGTGAGTGTTCTTTTTAGATAAAATTTTGAGTTTTTAATTCAATTTTCATCGCCATGATTTTATGACACCATAAAATTTATGTCTCACTTCTTGAATCTGAAAAGTAATGTGGATCCATTTTTATTCATCTTTGAAATTCAATTGTGATCATTGTCTTTGATTATATGTTATTTTTGATCTTTCAGTGGCAGGTGGTTTGTGATATGATCATGCTTAAGAAACCATTCTCATCAATAGGGCTTAGCATTAGGGTAATAGTTGGCCATTGAATTGCTAATATAGCAAACATTGCCTCTCCAAGGCTGTCATGACACGGAGGATTTATAAAATGCTATTATTCCCTCTGTATTGTCATCATGATCAGTCAATTTCGTGGCAATTTCTTCAAAACTGAAAATATTTGCACATCTCACATGTGGTACTGGGTCTCAACTCGAGTTCATTTAATAAAATCGAAACTGTATGCACATTGGGGATTTAATCAATAATGAGTTGCTCCTTTACTTAATATACTAACTCTGTGGCTTTTACAATAGCCTCTTTACGGAAATGGTTCACAACATCTCAAGTTGAAGTGTACAAAATTATTTGTGAATGGATGTCCTCGAGATTGAGGAATATTGCTTGTTTATCCTTCAGCATCAGTAGTTGTACTTAACACTCTAAAGAAATTTTCTGCCAATGAACGGTAACCCTAGCGCAACCGCCTCCTGGACCCTCCCGACATTTGTTCTTATTATTAAAAAAACTAGATGACTTTTAATTGACTAATTGACTTCTTTCCGGACGCGGTCTGTGTACAGACGAAAATTTTGGGAATACAATTTTACTAGGATCAACAGCATCGACTATTTAAAATTCAACAAAAACTACAGTGCATAGAGTAGGGATGTATAGGTAGAGTGTCGACTCAAGAAAGTATCTGTATACAGTGAAAATTTTTATATGAAAAGATTCAGTTTCTTACGGAGATTACGTTCCCGTGGTCCAAAAATTTATTTGAGCATTTTTAAAAAAGTCAAAATTTTTCCAATTTATACACTGCCGACATGACGCCCCAATCTAAGTAGTATAAGACAAAAGGATATCAAAAGGAATTGGTACATCTATGATAGTGTGGTCCCTCATACTGCCCACCCAATTTGCTCCCATCATCTGGTGACTCACCCAATACAAATTGGAGGACCTGGTGTCATCGTTCAAATTGACGAGTCGGTGATGACCAGGCGAAAATATAATCAAGGTCGCCTCGTTCCAGAGCGCTGGGTGTTCGGAGGAATCGGTTCAAGTTCAAAAATCGGATTCTTGTGTTTCGCCGATAACACACGTGACTGTCAATCATAGTCAGAATTTTGTTGATCCCGATATCGGTGCTCACACCAACAACATCGAGAACATGTGGCGCAATGCCAAGCAAAAATTCAAGGGAATGCTAGGTGTTCACTCAATAATGCTCCCCGGTCACCTTGACGAATTCATGTGGCGTCAACGCTTCGGTAAGACTCATGATGAGGCCTTTTACAACGCTCTTTTGCACTTCTCGGAGTGGTATGTCTTGTAGTTGAAGAAATATAGACTTGGTTTGGATAAAGGTGTATTTTAGATGTCGGGACCACAGGAATTTTAGGGACTACACTATCATAGTTGTACCAAGGAATTGATATTTGCTAATAAGCATCCTAAAAAAGTGGAAATCAAGCTGTAAGTATCAAGGGAATTTCATGATGCGTATTATAACGGAAAAGTCTTCATGAAAAAATCGTGATAATTTTCGTGCTTTATTGACTGAAATTTCAAGTTTTTGATTCAATTTTCACCGGCAATCTGATTTTATGATTTACTTAATTAATGCTTCATTTCTTGAATCTGAATAGTGATGTGGACCCATTTACATCTCTATTGCACCCTTTGCATCTTTCAAAGTTAATTGAAATCATTGTCTTTGATTAAGTTATTTTGCTCTGGAAGTGGCAGGTTGCCTGTGATAGGATCACGCCAAGGAAAATACTCTTGAGATTGAGCATGAAATTAATAGGAACCCATGGAATGGCTAATTTAACAAACATTAGATCTCCAATGCTGTCATGAAACTGAGAATCTATAAAATACCATCATTCCTTGTGCACTACTATTGTAATCATCTAATTTCGTGGTAATTTCTTCAGAACTGCAGAACTTTGCATATCTCACATTTGGTAACAATACCCAATTGTATCCCCCTCGAGTTCATTTAATAAAATCGAAAGTATATACACATTGGGGATTTAATAAATGCGGAGTTACCACTCTACCTAATATACTTACTCTATGCTACAGTATCATAGCTGCGACTGCAAGTTTTTGTGACTTTTAGTTTCTGCGTTTTTTCGATACGCAATTCAAATTTTATCGAATTTTATCGAACATCAAAATCTGATTGTTATTTGAAAGTTCTTTCTAAAAATACAGAAATGTTGTAATTTTCTTGCAAAATTAGGTATCTTAATCAATTCGAGTCACTTATTCACTATTGACAAGGTGCATATGAAGCTTTGAGTAACCTATTTATTCCTCCACAGATGCGCCTGCATGATATGAATAATACGAGTAACTTGGCAATATCCTTTACCATTGCTCAAAATAAGTTTACACCCAATATTGTCAGCTTTCTGCTGCAAACAATAGATCCAAAGTCAAAAATGGCCAGATTCTCATGCCTCACAATATATTTGGATGAGTAGTTGCTGTAATTTTTCTGCACTATCATAACCTGGATACTAGCAGACGACACGTAATCTACATGTATTTTCAAAATTCTCAATTAGAGCTATATTCAGCACCGCTCACTATACCAACTCAATCAAACATCCTCCTAACACTGTCTTCGGGCGCTTTATCTGACAACTGATCAAAATGTGTCGTTTGTCAGAGCTACCTATCGTCAATTTCGATCGGAGATTCAAATAATTCAGTTTCTTGAAAATAGAATGGAATTCAAATCTTGAATTGAGATTGATGACAGCAGGATGGTCGCACTGATAAAGATCGATGCCACCATTGAAAAGGGCATACGCAAATTCTGTGGGAGATTAATTTTAGGGCTGATTAAGTCATAGGAAAATCAAAATGGGGGGACGAGTTGTTTGGCACTCTTCTCTTGACAGATTTAAAACTCACGAATTGACAAACGAATACTTTGTTTCCTGTCTCTGCGGAATCCAGTTTCTTGTCAATTTCCTGGTAAATTATCTACATCTGTTGCACCTTCTGATAACGAAGTAATGGAAATTTTATGGATTTTGCTCAGATCACTAAAAAGTCATTTACTATATAGGCCTACTATGAAGATGGGGTTTGCATTTTGACAATAAAGGAAGATTACTTCTGCAAAACTTTTCAAATGATTATTCTACTAGTTCAAGGATCATTAACTTCTGATCTCAAGGCGCAACTATAATTTCTATACCTAGAATCCATAAAATTTCATGCTTTTTCGCATTTTTGGCTAACATTTGCTTGCACCGAAAGGTCTGGCTCAGATCAAAAGGACGAAATTCGATGACAGCTGAAACTCAGGTAAAATTTTTGACACGCGCGAGAAAAGTATTGAGTGTAAAAGATTTAAATTAATTTAAGAAGAAATTACATTTATTTGAGCTTACTATCGTCTCCGGGTATGTTTTAACTCTTGCAATATGTTGATAGGAATTCAATTATCATAAACGACGATTTGACTAAGTCTGATTAAGAAGAAAGGCGGCGGATTGACCGATTATGAACAATAACATTTAAAGAGGCTAATGAAGGCTAGTGAAATGCATCTTTTTTCACTCGAAGTTGGGTTACAGAGAAATTTGAAAGTGAAGAGGTTGTCAAAATAAATTGAATTCGAGATCCACACAGTTGCGGCATGAACACCGAGCATGTCGACAAATCAGGTGCCGATTTGAACCAACATAAAAAGTGCATCATTCGTTTGAGCGGTGGCAAGCATAGAAATTGTTGTTGAAAGTTGATATATCACATTACAATTGCAAGAAGTGATGAAATACAGACTCCTTCTCAAGTGACTGTATATCGATACATGGAATCGTTGGACAAGAGACAGTTTAATTCTATCCCAAATCCATTCAAAAACGGCGAGCAACGTGAAAACCTTTTTTGTGGCGGTTTTGCGACTTTCTACGGCAATGCGATGCTCACGAGTTTCTCTATGATGCGTGTAGCGACGAGTTTTCTGTTTGGACTTTTCGAAAGCTAAAATAAGATTTTATATGCTCGTATTTTCAGGCGGTGACATCCAGAGACTGCTCTTTGAATGTTGTACTGCATGCGTCAAATGGAGAACGTTAGGAAACTGTTTGAAAATCTATATTTAGCTTTTCCGATGGCCTGACTGCAGGCCATCTATTTGTTGTACCCTATAGTTCTTCACTAAGATTACACTGAGTTTCTAGCCGTCTGGATTGTCGTTCAAAAAATATTTGGCGTTGTCTAAATGCAGCTGTACTCGAAGGGGTTTGAATCTATAGTTTGACTGCCACCTGTGGATTTTGATCGCTAATCCCGCGAACCGCATCTGCAGTCGTTTTGGAACATCTTCTATTTACTAGTTTCATCTGGCAGCCGTGGAATTGGCCTTAGATGTTAGCCACTCGATCTATTCAAAATCACACTCAGCTAGACCTAAACTAGAGACCTCGCATATGCAATTTGAAGTAAGCGCTATGTTACCTGACGAAATGGAATCATCAAGTTCTGTCAATTCGAATTCCAGACCTCAAACAACAGATCTACGACCTGGAACTGCTCATCGCATTCGACTGAATGAGAAAGCTCCATTGGAACATGAACTTTCGCTGGATGAACTTTCCCTAGATAACAATGGTCCGCGAACAATGCTCAACCTTGATGATCGGGCTGATGATATAAGGAGAGAACAGGAAGAGCTGTTTCATCAGATGGAATCTCAAGACCAATACCTTTCAGAAGAGCGAAAAAGGCAAGTTCAGTTATTACGCGAAAAGAAGGAAGAAGCTAGGGAAAAGAAGCAGCGGACAGTGACAAACTTTGCAGAGACTTTGATTGACCAAGGAAAACAAATGGATGAGCAGTAAGTTGTTTTATTGCATGTAAAGTTCAAATTTCTTTAAGCTGATTCATATTTATGTAACCATCTTTCATTTTTCTAATTGATTGCGGTCATTGTCAAGAGAACATTGTGCAAATCAGAGACTCCCGAACGGTACCCTTGACCGGATGACAATGTTCCATCGCTGGTGTCCACATATAATTCAACAGTTATTTTGGTTATTCGCTCTCGCTTAGTAATGATAACTTAAAATCATTTGCTTTATCTTGATTTTATTAACGTTTATTGATAATATTTCTTTATTCATGAAAAAGATATAAGAAAATGAACAAGAAAATCGCAGGTAATGGCTGCTGCAAATGCACTTACAGACGAGCGTTACTTATAAAATGTGAAATTCATAGTGTAACTTCTTCATATAAATGGTCGAGGTCAACATTCTTCAGTCTTTCTTAAAAGCAATTGACGGACGGAGCAGAGGTGCATTCAACTGGCAAAAAGGTCCAAATTTTGTAAACACGGTAAAAGAAAGAATTTGACAAATTACAGGTATGAGGGAAAATATACGGCTAAACTTGAAATGGGTTATATGATTGACTGCGTGTACAATACGTTGGTGGATGGTAGACTAAATAATTATCAATTCTAATGTCAACAAAACTATTACAAATTCTGAAAAATAAGCATAAGTCAAGAACAACCTGCGACAAAGGGGCTCTAGATTCAGTAAGAGGAGCCTATGCTTGTAGTCTGAATGGCATATTTTACAACTTTTGTTTGTAGATTTGACGTGTGAAGAATCTCTGCATACGCTCCAAGCAAAGACTATTGCGCTTTAAATACGGATTAAATACTTGACAATTCGCCCAACTTCCCGCGAACCGTCGTATGGACTACTTCTACTATCTGGCGAACCGTCGTAACTGCAAATTAGCAACTTTTCAGTAGAGACAATTTAAAACTTGGCTGAATATGAATTGCAAACAATACGACTGTTTATCCAACGCTGCATTATGAAAACAGAAATGACTCATTATTCAGTATTTTGTGGGAACATTCTTTAGGAATAGATAGATATATTGATGTAGAAATCTCAATTTTGAAAATTAGGGGTTACGACAATTCGCCAGACAGAGTATCTTACCCTCACGACGGTTCGCGAGAAGTTGGGCGAATGGTGCTCAAGAATAGGTCTAATGAAAATCTGAAAACCAACTATTAAGGTTAGTCAATAATTGATGGAATCTTTATAACTGTTTGATAATTTGATAGTGCCATGTATTTTATGAATAAACTGATTAACCTTTTGTTGAATAATATCACAAAAGTGTTTTCACCTGAAAAGCCATTTCTACAATTAAACAGTAATTACATTATTTATTGTGAACACATATTAAAGATATTTTATATTCATCGTGGTTTATAATATCTCACCATTATATGTATCACTAAAATCCTGTTACTGAATTGTGATAGTCATTTTTGGCTAATCATGCTGTCAGAAAATTAAACTCATTTTCGAAGTTGATGACAATTCTTCATATTTCTTAAGTTAATTAGCAATATTTTATCTGAAGATATCATGCTCATTCAGAGCTAATCAAAAAAAAACCGGACCATCTAAATTTCGGAAACACCATGAAGGTGAACGAAGGTTCAAAACAAAGCAATTAGCGAAGGCATGTCTTTGTTCTCTCACAGCGTCTGAAGATTGTTTACCGTGTGTGTTTCTGTGATTTAGCGGTAATGTAAAAAATAATGAAGAAGTTTGAAAATGAATTATTGAACGTATTCGAATTAAAGTTGCATATTCGCACTCCTGACATCGCAAGGATACTGAAGTTACCAAGCATGAACATTTTTGATGAAAAAGTGAGAATATAACATTTTCAGTCAAAAAAGTCATGATTGTGCAATAATTTCACGACATCACTAATTTCGGCCTAGATAACCGATTTTGATGACCAGCATATCAAAAAAGAGCTCAGAAAATGCTCGTTTACCCGCACATGAATAATTATCATACTCACTTGTTTTCTTATAGAAAAATTGCAATTTGTAAATTGAGCAATTTTCATACTTTGAGCACTGCTCAGCAAATTCAACAACGGATGAAAGTCTATCATATTTAGCTCATTTTAAAGCTGAGACTGCAAGCTCTCGAATGATATATGTCACGTTGATGTACGACACGATTGGAAGGCATGAGAATCAATTGAATTTCAGCGGAATTTATGTGTTCCGTTTTTATGATAAACTGGGTACTGTACTGGATATTTGGTTGCTAATCGCCTGGATACAGGGTTGGAATGATTATTTCAAGTAGAATTAGCAGGACGCAAATTATCGCATCCCCGCCGTCCATCTATCACCCTTTTCATAGATATTTTGTTCAGACACATTCCTTTGTAAAAGCGATCTTCATCGTAGTCCGGCAGCCAGAACGAGTTTCTGCAGGGAACGAGGCCGAGAATGAGACTTTCACGGAATGATGTACACCCTATGCCTACTACGAATCGGCACGTCTGCCGAGTTCTAGTGAGTTCCTCTTCTTGTCAGACAAAATCAAAGGAAAACACATGTAAATCCAATGGGACGCAGATTGCAGTTGTTGGCTAAAATGAAATTTTGTATGTTTTCTCTGATTAAACGAAAAGTACTAAGCCCAGAGTCATAACTTTCGACATGGAATGTCTTTAGGTCACTTCCTTTCATTTTCATGCACCTCCTGTCTATAAAGCTGAACACATTTATAATTGGCAAGCCTCATAATGTCGGCAAACACAAACATTTTGAGCAACTTAATCCACATTCAACAACATTCTCACATACACTGTCGATCAGAAGCATGATAATAGCACATGCACATCATAGGAAATGACCTGAAGACATTCCATGTCAAAAATTGTAACTCTAGACTTAATACTTTTCAGTTGATAAGAGAAAACACAGAAAATTTCATTTTAGCCAAAAACTTCAATCTGCGTCCCGTTGGATTTACATGCGTTTTTCTTTGATCCTGTTTGACAAGAAGAGGAACTCACTAGAACTCGGCAGACGTGCTGATTCGTAGTAGGCATAGGGTGTGCATCATTCTGTGAAAGTCTCACTTTCGGCCTCGTTCCCTGCAGAAACTCGTTCTGGCTGCCGGACTATCGGTGACAACACAGAAGCAGCAGCTGTATACTTAGATTTGGTAAAACAGCGAAACAATAAAATATAGCAACAATTGCAGCAGTTGTGATTGGTTTCAAGTCTCCATTATACGTTCTATGACATGGAGTTGAGAATTTTGAGATTACTTTATCTGGAACATGTTTATGGAGAGGAATTTCAGATCGTGTCAGTAAGACTTTTACGTGGCCGGTGATCATGGTAGAGATATGTCGAGGGGCTACAATGACTATCAGATTAACTAGTTGTTTCAATTAATCAGTTAACTTATTGTTTCATAAAAAATGGATCACCCTTAAACATCGCCTTAACTTCAACTTTGTCTAACTCCGCCAAACTTGAACGAATTTCTCTGAAATTTGGAAGATATGTCAGTTGTGCTTACTAATATCATTGTTGGAAATTTTAAGCATGAATATTGAGTTGTTTTCCTGTTATAGATAAAAAAGTAGTAGATAATTTGATCTTCATTTAGCAATGTTACACAAAATCATACCTCACTCTTATAAAATTACATTTGTTTCCTTTGTTATGTAATATGTTGTTCTACAAGCCAAAAGCTATCAAGCAAAACAAAAATAAAGAAAATCGGTGAATCAGAGCCAGTATAGCACCATTATTCATCAACAATAATGTAACTGCTACATGTGATTAACTGGACTTCATGTTCCATAGCTTCCTGACTTCGTTGCGGTGGTGTTGGCAGCATTCCTGATTGCTTTCAGCTAGAAATCTATCTCTTACCGGTTGAAAACAATACAAGCACAAATGAACAATAACGAGATCGCACTCACAAAAGGCAAAGTGTCAGCCTTGCTAGAACTAGGGTTTTCTTTGCGAGCTACAAGCAAGCGACTAAATGTCCCTTACACAAATGTGCATCGATGGCATAATGATGATTTTCGACTCTGTCGTAAAGAGGGCTCTGGCCGTCCACGCAAAACATCCTAACGTAGAGACCGCCTAATTTTGAGATTTGTTAAAGTTGATCCAAGTCTCTCGTTAACTGAGATGGCTGCACTAGACTCGTTTATTTCTAAGTCCACTATTCGTAGAAGACTTATTGAGTCGAATTTCAAGAGCTGTATGAGGCCCTCTCAGATCGAATTATCAGATCAACATAAAAAAGACGTCTCAGATGGGCAGTCATTGTCACTGGCGAAATCAATGGGATCGGGTTGTCTGGTCTGATGAGGCATCAGTCCGTCTGAAGGATAGTGATGGTCGATTGAAATTATGGATAAAATCTGATCAGGAAATTCCGAGACATTTACATCGTCCCCGGGTACAAGGTGGTGCGACTCTACTGATTTGGGCTGGCATTTGGACCAATGGGCGCTCTGAACTTCACATACAGCAAGGAACCATGAATTCTGAACGCTATGTGAATGTTTTACGAATGAACATTGGCCAAATGACAGATCAACTTGGTGATCCATCGACTTGGTTATTTATGGATGATAATGCTACGTGTCACAGGAGTAGTAGAGTCAACTTATGCAAGTCTCAATTAGGGCTTAGGACATTATCTTGGCCAGCTCGTTCTCCTGATCTGAATCCCATAGAAAATGTATGGAGTATTCTAAAACGTAACGTTCGTCGTTCACTACTACCTACAGATGGCGTATCACAACTTGCGTCACTGTTTAAAAGAGAGTGGAGAAAGTTAGATCAGTCAAAAATCAACGACATCATCGAATCAATGCCTAGACGAATTGGTAATGCCATTGACAATAAGGGTAGGGCCACAAAATATTAGCTTCTTAAGAACCGTTACTGTATCATAGCTTATCAGATTATATAAGGACATTTAAATATATTAGACATGAAATAACATGAAAAATGCTTTCTGTATCATACTTGTGTTTTATTTAGTCAAATTTTAGGATGATCCACTTTTTATGAAACGGACTGGATAATTGTCAAAGAAAAATAAAATTTTAAACAACAGACCACATTGCCTTGAGTAGCATTACCAACATGGCAAAAATTTTAAGTCGAGTGGTCATTTCGATCAGAACTACTCTTCCTTGAAGTTTTGAGACTCACTCTGATTTGCTAGCTATAATCTTTTCTACTCATATCAAAATGCCTTCGATGCTTGATTGGGTAGTATTTAATTTAAAGGTAGTTAGTGAAATCTGAAGGAATGGCGAATATGGCACTTTATTTTCATCAGAAAAATCGTTGATAAATAGTGATTGTTTTTGATAGTCATTTAATACCTACTAGTACTTTCAAAATTTAAGAAAATAGCCGAGACTTGCTTACAGTCCAGTGACAGTAATTCATTAGATTACGTCTGATCATAATAATCCAGCAGACAGAGCGCGTTTCTGCAGGGAACGAAGGAAGTCGAAAATGAGATTTTCAAGTAATGATGTACACTGTTAGAACGGGAGCTACTAACAGTTTCTTCCTAAATTCGTGCACAAATGGCTTAATAGCATGGATTTGTAGATCTTGAAACCCTGAATACAAAAATCAAATTCTTAAGTGTCACAGCCAGCCGATTTCGGTTATAGGTAAAACTAAAGGATTGCAATTGGAATCCAATGGTAAAATTCAAGAAATATCTATGGATTGTGAAGCACTTGGCAATTTTCGTACATTTTCTTTTGAAGAAAAGGAACTCTTTATAAGAATGCCATGAAATTTAAAACATGATTGAGTTCAAAACATCAACTTCGATATAAAAGTTGAAGTGAGTCACATGATTCAATATTTGATGTCTGAGAATCTCTACAAAATGAGTAAATTCCATGTTTTGACTTAATTTTGGCGATTTTGCTCATTTTGTAGATGTTCTCAGACATCAAATATTGAATCATGGGACTCACTTCAACTTTTATATCGAAGTTGATGTTTTGAACTCAATCATGTTTTAAATTTCATGGCATTCTGATAAAGAGTTCCTTTTCTTCAAAAGAAAATGTACGAAAATTGCCAAGTGCTTCACAATCCATAGATGTTTCTTGAATTTTACCATTGGATTCCAATTGGAATCCTTTAGTCTTACCTATAACCGAAATCGGCTGGCTGTGACACTTAAGAATTTAATTTTTGTATTCAGGGTTTCAAGATCTACAAATCCATGCTATTAAGCCATTTGTGCGCGAATTTAGGGAGAAAGTGTCAGTAGTTCCCGGACTATGCATGCCTACCAAGAATCTGTGCGTCTGCCGAGTTCTACTTAGTTCCTCTTCTTGTCAGATAGGATAAAAGAAAAACACATGTTCACCCAATGGCAGTACCAATGGCAATATTGCAGTATTTTGCAGAAATGAGATTTTCTGTGTTTTCTCTTATCAACTGAAAAGCATTAAGCCTAGAGCCACAATTTTTGGCATGATGTGTCTTCAAATTATTTCCCATCATGTGTATGTGATAATCATTTTTATGATCGACGATGTATGCGAGAATGTGATTCAATGTGGATGAAGTGGGTCAACATGCTCTTGTTTGCCGACAGTAGGAGGCTTGCCACATCTGAATGTGTGTAGCTTCATAGACAAATGTTCATGAACATGACCTGAAGACAATCCATGTAAAAAATTATGGATTTAGAACAGGGTTGTCTATGATGGAACCTCATCATTGTTTGTCAGAGTCAAAATAATAATTAAATCCAAACTGATGACTGTATATGCATTTGAATGTGATCCTAGGATATAAATATCTTGGTAACAGACTGTTGGCTTTTATCAGATTCACAGCGTTACTACGCTACATGTTTGGTAGCAGAGCTGTGTGTGACTTTTTTCCATGAAATAACGCTATTTTGATTAATCTTTCATACTTACCGCCTCAAAATCTCCTTTCTACCTCAAGTATTTTTTATGTATGTGGTGTTGGTGATTTTCCTTAAATAATCTATTTTTCTGTGCTATATAACTTATTAACCACAATGCCTAAGACAAACTCGACATACAAAAGGCTTCTCAAGCAGTTTGAAGTTTAGCATAGGATAACAGAAAAATGCAAGGACAATGGACAAAGTACGTTATGCGACCCCGACAATTTAGTGCACGTCGCAATTAAGGAAGAAATCACTAACCTTGAACACGCTCTACTAGAACTGAAAGCTTGTTATCAGCATAGTGTAGAGGCTCTAGATGATTCTAGAAATCATTTCTCAAACTGACGGTTTCAAAATTATCCAAGAATGTGAGGAACAGACTTCAGACATAGTCATCAAACATGAACTTTTAGCTGATGAGATTCCATGCATCACAAAAGCTTTAAGAGTACAGGTGTCGAAAATTGAAGCTCAGAATGAGAAATCTGCCTCATCGCAGGCGGAATTATAGCCAAGTATCAGGAGGCATGCGCAGATATTCGACATAAAGAAACGATAAGAGCAGAAGAAAAGAGACACAATTACATCATTGAACTTCAATGAAAAACCATAAGTCTGAATGAAGAATTGACAGAAAAAGAGAAGGAGCGGATCAGATCAAACAAATCCACTGTTAAACTGCACCATATACAATGTATAGCCCATGGAATTTAATGGCAACCCACAGACTATCCAGGCTTTATCTCCAACAGTCCACAAGCAAGATTTGAGCGACGGTGTGAAACTCCGATATGCAGGATGCGCTAGGTCCCATTGCGAGGAAGACTATTTCGATGTTGAAAGCTGACTCTGAGTACCAACTTGCATTATCGATCCTAGAAAGCAGATATGGCAACAAAACAATGTTAAAACGAGCATATTCTGAGAGAATCGAGAAACTGCCTAAGTTTCATGCTCCACTAACTCTACAGCGTTGAGAAATATTATGGAGGATTCAGAAATTAGCTGTTACGCATTGATTGAATATGGTGTTAATATGAACAACCAAGAGGTCATTTTCATCAACACGTTCAAGAAGAATACGGCCCGCGTCTTCATCCAATGCGGCCCACGTCCTCCTTTAGAAAATTTCAGAAATCGTTTCATCTTTGATATCTGTAGAGTTGCGTTGAAAATTGATTTTGTTTTTTTTTCTGAATCATGCACTTCAAGTTTAAATTGCAAATTTAGATTTCATATTGATGATTTATCTTCTATTACAAAAGCATAGATAGAAGTGATTGCTGAAGCCATTGATACCCTGATTAATGCTTCGGCAAACGATTCCAAGATTTCTAGCACATTGAGAGAAGCTCCAATTTATTCAGTGCTCCGCTGACGGTAACTATATAAGAAGCAGATGAGGCGCTACAACACGAATTGTACTCGAATTGTGTGACTTACAAAGTGATCAGTTTTTCCTAACCAAAGTTGCTCTACCAATCAATCATTTTTGGCCTCTTCTTTCTTAAGATCAGTACCATAATTTGCGCCGTTTTGGATTACACTTTCTCTCAATGCTTGAAAGCACTTGCATTGGTGAGTCAGCAGTTCCGCAATAATATTGATCAAATCCTGAGCCAGAAATCTTCTCAATCAAACATCTCTTAAGGCTTGTCTTCGCTAAGTCTTGCCCCTAACTCAGTTGATACGAAGAAGCTAACCTCCAAAGTACAATAACTTATATTAACTTGCAATAACTTATATTAACTTGCGGTAACTTGCAGTAACTTGCAGTAACCAAGCACATCAACTTGCAAGCAATATGTTTCGTTTTTATAAAACATGCTTCTATTTTCAAGCTTTCGTCAAATGATTTCATGATGAATATCAAGATAATTCAACATTTAGTTGTTTTACGGTTCATTTAATAAGGGAGGATAGTGAAAAAGTTTAATAATGTGAACTACAGTCTGCGGTATTATTTGCCTGCCGAATGCGGTCCGCGCCCGTATTAAGTTTGAGCAACCGTGTTCTAGACTTAGTACTTTTGAGAAACACATAAAACATCATCTCTGCCGAATACAGCGACATTCGTCCCATTGATTTGTTTTTCCTTGATCCTGTCTGACAAGAAGAACTAACTAGAACAACGCGCAGATTCGTAGTAGGCATACGTTGCACATCATTCTTTGAAAATCTCATTTTAAGCGTCGCTCCCTGCAGAATCTCGTTCTGGCTGCCGGACAATTAGTTGATTACTCTAAAATACTCAAGTACATTACTCAAGGTTATTCTAGGATTTATTTCCAGGTTTAATTTCTCTGTTAAATGAACTTATTTAGTTTCAGTTGTCAGATCACATGAATATTTCTCATTAAATGAAATTCAGTTTCATTACTTACAATTCAAAGTCCTAACCAACGTCAAAAGTGCGTGATTCTATCAGTAATAATTGTGGTGAACCGTAGCCGCGTGTATTGTTTGCTTTCGCTATTACTGTGATTCATCCTGTTGAAACGGATGCTGAAGACTGTTTCGTAAATAATTGACAAAGCAAATTTGAACAAATCCATTTCTTTCAACATAATCAGTTATAATGCAAAACCGTTCGTTGACTAAGAAAATACAATATTGCTTCCGATCCTGAAGCAGGAACTGTCTCGCATGCAATATTTTGAAATATTCTATAGCTGAGAAAAATCTCTCTCTGGAGTCAGGTGATCATATCTGCCCTTCCTAAGTTCCAAAAAGCGAAAATGTTAGTTTGAGTCAGTTTGAGCTGAGAAAAATTCAATTTATGTCACTGCAACTGTCAGCAGATTGGATTACATGAATTCGAACCATGATTGGGAAAGGAGGATGTGCATCGGTCAATTGAACTGTAGCACTTGCAGGATTAGCGGAAATACGTCAAAAACATTCTGAAAGGTGTTCAGTATAGTATTGTTGTAAAGTGTAGCAAAATTCGCGAATTACATATTGTCATCGGAACAAAAAGTATGATATTTAGCACAGATATGACACAAATTAAGTCCCAATAAATGTTCTCACACTCTCTGAGCACAACTCGTCTGACCAAGAATCGCATGCAAATCAGCTAGTAGAGTGGCGATGCAAAAAGTGTTGATGGAAGGCACACACAATACCATCGCTCCGTGCAACATGCATTACATAAGATATTTTGAATTATTTGCTTGGTCATTCATATTTGAATAAATTGAGAAAGCCACGTAAAAAGTAGATGTAAAATGGTGCTTTATTAATTTTAGGAAACTTCGATGTTCTTCGGTGATCTATGCGATCATCATCATCAAGAAAACTGACAAAATTTTGAGGGTGGACTACTTCGATTTCCTGGATTATTTCCCTCTTTTTGTAGCATAGCCTTCTTATAGCCTTTTTTACATGTAAGATTTTCAGACCATTTTTCAGGTTTTAGTACTACGATATCTAGCGATTCCAAGTTTTCAGTCGATATCATTTTCCCCTTGTGTGATGCAAGCATTTTCAATTTCAAAATTTATCTTCTTTCTTGATCATGCTGATCTGGTAGATCACCGAAATATATCGAAGTTGTCTAAAATCTAAAAAACCTTCTACATCTTCTATACTTGGCATTCCCAATCCAATCAAACTATACAGAATGTATGACGCAATTCTAGCACACGCATTATTGCGTCATGACTGGGCCAGGCCTTCAATTTCAAAACCAGGGATCGGACAGAAAGTCTAAAATTTTCGCATGTGTGAAAAAATCGAGTCCAGTTCCTACTCCAATTGACTTCCTAAAGGACGTCAGGCATGTATGCGCGTATGGTTCAATTTAGCGAGTGTAGAAGAGCTGTAAAGTGATCAATTCAATAGTTACGTAAATGATTGTAATAACTCGACTATCCAATGCTTCATTCTTCCTACATTTTGATTTATTATGTTAATAGAGTTGCAAGACTAATTCATTAAATCATTAAGGTTTGCAGAGGATGTCATTTAGATCATTACTTTTCATGAAATCAATAAGGAAGAAAAGGAAATTAAACTATCAAAGTGTTCTGTCTTTCAATTACTAATAAATAGCCAAAAATAACACGCAACGTGAAGTGAACAAGATTTTCATATACCATCTAATATGAATGAGTTGCATCCTCAGTTGAAAAATGGAAGCAGACCTGAATAGCTGCCATTTCATCCGAAATCAGGAATCAGCAGCCGGCCTAGCTCACGTCTCTCCACATCGACACAACTCCCTATTGAAACTTGCAGCAATGCCTGGGGCAAAGTGACAAGCGTAATTAGCATATTAAAAGAAATTTCGGCGGGTATACGTTGAATACTAGCTTTAGCTTACTGCTCATCCAAGTTAGTGCGTCTGTAATAGATGATGAATGCAGCTTTTGCAAGCACTGTAAATGAAACAATTAAATTTTGAATCGCATCCTCAATTGAAAAATTGAAGCAGATCTGAATTGCTGTCATTTACTCCAATATCAGGGATCATCAGCAGGCCTAGTTCACATTCTCAACATCGTCACAACTTCTTATTTAAAATTGCCGCCATATCCGGGGTAGATCTGAGATATGTATACCTGAAATGCGTTGGATCTCAAAATTATTGATCCAGAGCAGTCAAAACATTTCCCGTTTGCACATATTTATCATTTTTCGAAAAGTATAAAATTTTGATAGAATTATAGCAATTTTATGATAATTTAATTTAAATTGCCTAATCGGTTTTCTGATTAGAAACAGCCGAAAATTATTTCAACGTGAGCCCATGGTAATGTTGAAGTAATCTAATTCAAATTTACTTTCTGAACCCTACGCCCGCTTGTGGACAATTACTATGTTTTATTGGGTGAATTGTTCACGAAAATCCAGAAGTGCTGTTTGTGTTCGAAAAGTGATGGCTGATCTCATATCCAGAAGTAGACCATAATAATTCATTCCAATAAGTACGAGTACATGTGAGAGATATCAGTGGTGTACTTAAGTGGCCCCTTAATAACAAACAAATTTTACATGGACATTATCATTCATGATAAAATCCATCAGACACAGACATTCGCTACAGAACACACGCATTGGAAAATTGATTGCTCGAATTTTATGGACAAATTCTTGTCTTCACAATTTATGCATGCAACATAAATTATTAGTTTTAAATGGGCTTGTATTGTGTATTCAAATATTAGTGAAGGAATGTGAAGCAAAGTGGCTACCTTGAATAAAGTGGCATTTGTATATTTAATCAATTCCACATCATTGTGCAAATGAAAATTGCTTTTAGCGTCTAGGATATTCAGGAAAATATTTACATATGATGAAAGCGAAATTTGTTTGATAAGTGGTAGTTCTTCCGAGTTGTTGACATTGTCTGTATTGAAAGAGTGAGGCATTTAGCTTTCCGATAAAAATAAGTATTATTATTTTAATATTTCGAGCAAACTTATTTGTGAAAATAAGTGCGGGCGCCGTCCTCCCCTTGATAACTTTTCCTGTAACTCCAAATTTTGCAGTAAATAGATTTACCTAGATTAAATAGCTCATGGCTATTATAGAAAATAAGGACAGAAGACGTTTCAGAGTATGGTATAAATAACGGGGTTTTTTTACCACCAACGACTTTGGTATTCAAAATTCTAAGCGAAAAATTCAACCCACTAGTGATGTACGTCATAAAGTCAAAGTCCACTTATCGTCTAAATCCATTCTTCAGGAATCTTGAGATGATGAATGGCTTGCTTCTACAATAAAGTGCATGATAGAGTGCTTGCAGCACGAAACATCAAGCGTCTGTTGATAAGGTTTTATTCAAGGAAAAAAGTGGTGAAAGATTCACATTCCGCAATCCTAGAAAGCATACCACTTAGACTTCAAACCCACGTTTTTGCCCAACCTTGCTCTACAAGCTTTATTTGTTATAATCAGTGGCGTCTTCT